>CM060843.1:91516868-91586868 GCA_030762175.1 Metallyticus violacea
CTTGTCCACCTCCGTCGTTCTTGACTATGGAATTGCTTTTGAGCTTGGTTAAGACATTTGAGGTTTTTGCTCTATCAACTTTAGAAAACAAAATAGGATTATGCAGCACCTCAAGAAAGTCCTTAAAATATTTTAACCTGCTTTAGATCTCTGACCGGAACACATTATCTTTAGAAAACATTGCATATATATCAATCTAAAAGAGTTAGGGAAAAAAATCAAGATTTTTATACTTACACAAACACCTTCCAGTTGAATCGAAAATCTGCAATAGATGAGAATATGCCGAATATTATCACAAAATTGAAATCCCTTGTCATCTGCAAAGGCAGCCGAAGAGAGGATAAAAGAAAAAAAAAATACTTGCCTTTGGGACAGGAGAACTAAAGAGATAGCGTATGCGAAAGAGAGAGACAGAGAAAGAAGCCGTGAGGGATGGAGGAAGTAGTGTGAGGGAATAGGTGAAAAATGGAGGAGAAGGGGGAAGGACATTCAAGGAAATATGGAAACGAAATACAGGATAAACCTGATTGTCGAGTAATACATTATAACGTGAAATTGTATAGTTCGGGTAGTAAAGCATAATGAATAGCTACAGCAGAGCGGTCGAGTGGTATTTCGTGAGCGTTCTTCCGTTTAGCCAGATGTGTACAACCAGCACTCTTCATTTTGTCCCCTCACTTTTTCTCTCATTTCATCTCAAAAGCTGATGCGCTATCAGATGTCAATAATGTGAGCGATGGGTTTTGAGCTTTTGGATAAGATCTGCCGGGTTTGGAACCCTTGGCGCCAATTCAAAAACTCGTCAGATGCGGAAGCTGGACGGGTGTCGCTTACATGTTCGGTCTAGCGGAAAAGGAGTGAGGACAGGAGTCTGTAGGTGGCCATTTCATCGTTTAACTTCATGGCGTGAGAATGGTGCACAGTATAGTCACAAGTTTTAATTTGTTCCTACTCCGCCTGCAATATGTGAGTCAAAATGCAGAACACTGTGTATTTTGTACCACTCATTTATTTTTAGATATAATTACCAAAGTTATTCTATTCCTAACGATTGAGCTATTTTATCACTTCTTCTCTCACATCGTTCATAACTGTAAATTCTTCTTTGAATTGAATAACATTTTATTGCTAGGGACGAAGGAAGACATTTCGGTAATTCATCCTTGCTCTAGAACTGACCTTATGTCTACGACCCGGCGTTGGCAACTTCGGGAAAGGGAGGAGAAAGGAGAAACTCCGGACGACCAGATGTTTCCATATTAATGCATATGGAATTTTTTTCAAAGCATTTCGAGTTCCTCAGAAGGACTACTTCCACACCAGACGTCCAGGCAGAAACGATTTTCAAAGTGCAAGCCACTGTCACACCGCACCCGCCTATCTTGCCTTACATTTTCGGTCCTGTAACAGAACCAAATGAATGAAATGAAAGAACGACACATTCGTAATAAGGAAATATCCATTCCTGCTTTACCCTATGCGATCAGGAAAAAAAAAAAAAAACAAACAAACAAACAAACAAACAAACAAAAACTTTGCTAGTCGTAAACGTTACTGGAGTCGTCCTTAGATGTAGATTAAAGCGCGCATCACAGTCTGTTTCTACACAGCACTTCATCAATGACATCATTAAATAAGGGCACCTGATGATGTTTGGCCACTGCGCTCTTCCTTTTTCAGTCATTCGCGCCATTTCCGTACTTGTTGCACAGACATCGCTTCTTCTTTGTATGCACACGCAACCCTCCTGTGAATGCTGACAGGTTTATGTTTTCTGCCCATAGAAAACTTCCCTGCGGCGTGACATCTTCGTCATTTTGCAACCATCGTTGCATCAAGATTCTGTTTCAACGAGTTGTATGCCATTTACCGGTTTGAGTAAAAATTGGGGGTATACAAGTTGCAACGAGTTCTTTTCCTTTGTTTGGGAATAATAAAACAAGGAAATTTACTTTTTGACTTACCCTTGCACATAACGAATATTCACAAAAATATTTAAGTTGTTGTAAGATGGAAAAAACTTTCTTGGTATCTATGGAGTATGCTTGAGCTGTGGTAGGGCAGAAATATGTTTTACAGAATCGTCTATTCACTCTTGATAGCTGCCAAAGAAGAATGTCTCTTTTACGAGCTTTGTCAAAAATTTACCAAAAAAAAAACTGTATAGTGTAATGATTTAATGAACTCAAATAAATGATGCTGAAATCATTGAACTTCGTTTTTCAAGGCTTTTTGGCTACAGGGATGAAACTAAATACAACTTACAGTTCATTATGGGAATTAAATGCCAATTTAATGCGAAAGGAAATAAAAAACTTTTTATATAACCCAGATTTAAACTATTCCCAAAGATTACCTGGGTTTAAGTCTGAATATTCAGAGAATAACTCTACTAATTCTATTCTGGAGGATTATAGTATAGCTTTAAACCCGCAATTATTCTCTCGTCAGTGATGCCTGAACACACGCCAGTTTTACAATATAATTGAGAGTCTTACAATTTTTGTGAAATTGCAAATGTGTTAAGATGTAACCAAAACTTTCTTAGAAACGTTCATGTACATTATTTACATTTCACCCCAAAACTTTTCGGATCATAATTTTTGCATCAAGTAACTTGAAACAACTTTTAGTTTCAATAACGTCATTGCTTGCACTGGACCAATGAAATTATTTACTGCAAGAAATGTCGGAATTATATTAGGCGATTTTTTTTTTGTCAAAAAATAATGTAACTATGAATTTTCCTCAAATAGCGTGTTTTTCCATTCCATTTAGGTTCTTTTTTATTTCTAAACCTTTTTTCCCTGCTTTTATTCGCTACGATGTACATAAATCATTCCGATCTCCAGAGGAACTAAAAGTGAAGAATCCTTTGCAAGGTAGCATGCATTTCTCAAAAGGTTACAATCCTTAATTTCATTTATAAATTTATAAAATGCCGAAAAATAAGGATAGAAAATGTTGGAATTTACTTTTTTATTTGAGGCAAATATATGATTATTGTATTTACTAATTTATTTTCAAATCTGCTGATATATACTGTATTCTGGAAAGTACTAGAGTGCCTTCCGAGAAATTCAGTGTTGTGCGAATGGACAGTATTATGTATCTGTATGATTTTTACACAAACTTTCATAAAGGCATAAGTCACATTAAACAAACAAAAAAACCTCAATTTATATAACTTATATAATATAGTTATATTTTATATCACATAATTTTTACACAAACATTCATAAAGGCATATATCACATTGAATCAAAAAGGAAAAACTACTAAATTTATATGGCTTAAATAACATAAAGTTATATTTTATATCACATTTAAACGATACACTTCCTAGGAGATATTATTGCCTTAATTATATCAATTGCAATTTTATTCCTAATACCACTTAACAGTTTCAAAATCCAAAGAATACGCTTTCGTCCTATTAATCAACGCGCTTTAGAGTTTTGATTGACATTTGCATATATTTCCTAAATATGTTTTGCTTTAACAAATAAATAAAAAACAGGTGAACAAAATTTGACTGATATAACATTCTTTAGGCACGGCCGACGTTGTTATTATAAAATTGATAATTATCGGGCTATTCAAAAACTTTTAAAAACCAAAGCTTTTGGTGGCTACTGCGGCCAGCATCGTCAGTGCCTGGGGCGGAAGAAAGGTAGGGAGTAGGAGTGGTTAGAGAGATGTGATAGATTGTTTGTAGACTAATGATGGGTTTCATGTCTTGTTTATTTGAAAACCTCTGTATTTGTTTTTATTATTTGGACGCTGCTCCGAACTTAAGACAGTAAGAGTGAGTGTAGCTGGGATTGAGATTTATTCAAGAATGTCATGAAAGCGCTGCATTACAATTCCCTTCCACACTGGGAAAGGTAAAATTTCTATCACCATCCTGTAATTTGTTCCCATATACTATGTCTAAGAATAATTAGCTATACAATTGAAACTTTCTGTATAATAAAATAAACATATAAACAGGAAACGAAGAAAAAATTATTCCTATTTCAAGGTACGTAAGATCTCTGAAGGACATTTTGTCTGTTTCAGCATTTCTAGCAAATAGCTTTCCTCAAAACTACGAATATTTGAACAAAGAAAGACGAGATGTTGAGGTAAGAAAGCAGGTACGTTTCCAAGCTTCTGTGTTAAATATTACTCTAGCATAGCGTAAGAAATACATTCGGAATCTCATCCAACTTTCCCCTATTTTCACCCTCACTTTTCTCAATCTCAAGAAAGTTTGTCATCTTGCTCTTTGCTCTGGGAGGGAGTCGGGAATATCCTGTAGAAAGAACTAAAAAATCTGGAAAATACGATAAGGAATTTGAAAGCTCAATCGTGCAAATATAATGATCCATTAATATGCAGTCTTACAGTAGTAATATTTGATTTCCTGTAAAATGAACGCGTCTTAACTCCCAACTTTAAATTTATTGTTCGTTCATTTGTGAAAAATCAATTTGTGCACTTTTGCCTGCATTCTCAGTGTCAAGAGTGGCGCTTCTTAGTCGTTTTCCTTAAATGCAAACGAATCTGGTGTCTGTGGGCGCCTTGTGTAGTAAAGCTTTCGCTATATCATGATGAGTAAAATATTCGGAAAATGCATGGATTACCCAGACATCTGCACCCACCAACATATGAACCCGTATATATCACTTTAACAAATAGTTTTAGATCGATTCATACGAAAGTGATTGATATTTGAGCTTTTGAGTTAAAGAAACATTGCGAAGATGTTATGGGTGGATTTTGGAGAATATTTATAGGATAAAAAAAAAAACAGCAGAAGTTAGACTACGAAGAGCTACAACACAGTAGTTTACAAATATCAAGACTTGCAAAAAGAAGTAACTCGCTATAGAAACGATACTGGGAATAAGAACCTTCTATAAATGTTTTTCATCCTGGTTACTAAAATGAAACTATCAGCTGTTTGAAATTGAAGTAACCATTTTCTCTGCACAACTTCAGCAGGTTTTAGTTCATAGGTGCAAGCAGAGCATCTTAGTCGAGGTTTTACATAGAGTGGAAGGGAATTCAGTACCGTAAACAAAGCTGGTAACAGAGCTTAATAAAGGAAACAAAATGTCTAAATGCTTTTTTTTTATCTCATAAGAGTTTTAGAGGAAATAAATATTTATCTCGAGACATGACATATGGTAACAGTATTTAATGTTCTTCATGGTTAACTTACACATTTAGAATGCACTAATTGCCGATACCCAATATGTGTTTGTTTGCATAATCTTATTGAAAGAACATGTTCATAACTAGCGCTATTCACTGTTAGCACCAACGCTATGGCAATATTAAGCTCTGTGATGCAAAAGCAAGTTTTGCAAACCTAAAGGTTAGTATAAACTTTTCAGATAAGTTTAGTTCAGAACTTTTTGGGCTATGAAAAAGTAGCAAAGGACACTATATAGGAATGCATGAATTCTAACACATTAACGTATTGCTACATACGAATAATAATGCAGATATATTTTTTGCCACACTAATAAATGACCAAAATTGTATTAGAGAATGGTATTCCATGTATAGCATAGAGTCATTCCATATAATAATGGCGTTGAAATACTTACACACTGTATGGTTTTGCTTTTCCATTTCTTTCGAAACAACAGTCGGTCCTGATGATCTAGTGTTAAGCATACCTTGCCACGAAGACCCTAAGTCGGGTTCAAACCCGACAAAGGTCGATTTATTTTTAGGGCTTACATAAGTGTGGCTACTTCGTAAGAGAAGTAAAACCGTGGGGTCCCATGTCGTAGATTTACAGCACGTAAAAGAACCTCAAGTCTGAAAGAAGAATCTTCTGTCCACAGTTTCACTCCCTGAATTGAATGGGACGCTTAGGATTAGAGAAGTTAAAGAGCATCCTTAAATAGTTACATCTAAATCTATCTTTCGAACCAGTGGTTGAGAAAAACTTCTGAAACTTTGAATAACTCGTACTTCAAATCTCTTTATATCAAGGAGCAAGATGTACGTAATTACTTGAAGTAAACTATTACATTAAAACTGAATATAACCAGTATTTCCCTTGAACCAGCGCGCCGCTCGTTAACCGGTTAGCCGCTCAGCCGGGTCTCGGTGATTAGCGGGAGGGTAAAACAATGAAACAAACCAATCACACAGCAGTACACAAACCAATTTAAGAGGCTCATTACTTACCTAATTATCAAATAAGGTGTTAAAAGTGCCTACCTTCATTCTTCACACATTTTTGGCAACTCTTTCGGAAACTATTCATCATTCGCAGTAGATATTTTTGTGAAATCCGGACAATTTCCTGACGAATATTATATTTCAGTTCTTGTATGGTGTACTTGTCTTGTACATGACATTTTTTAATTTACGACAGAGATAATAATCACAGACTGTTAAATCAGGGGATCGAGGGGCCACAAATCCATACTAATTACTCTGTGTTGTAGAAATGCATTGCGAATTGCTCTCATGAAATAATTCGCAGTGTGAGCAGTGGCGCAGTCCTGTTGAAAAAATTACGCTCCCTGTTGATTAATTCTCTGGAAATAGCGGGGGTTAGTGTGATATTCACATAAGTAACCGAATCAACCGCGTGCTAAAAATGGTCTTATGATTCTTTTTCCACTGAATTAACACATATGAATCGTACATAAAGACACGCTGTGCCGTTGTAAACACACGGGAAATAATACACTATACACACTGTCGAATTAAGAAATGAACAACACAACACACACCCGAGAAGAGCTGCACCACGATTGCGACAATCAACAAGGTCAACAAGTAAGCAAGCAGGCTTGCTACCTTCTTCAAGGTACGGTAAACGAGGGAATGCTCGTTCATAGGAAAAACCAGGCGCCGCGGGGGAAAGTATCACTAATCGCACTGTATTTATGTATTTTTAAGTGGCGTTATTTCTGGGGGAACAGATAATATATCCATTTAGAATCTGACGCTCAACCAGAGGAAGAAAAAGAAGATGAAACAGCCTAGGAATGCAGATATTGAAAATATGAGAGCAAAAGAAATGTCTTGCCTAGTTGGATTTGAATAGCATGAAAAGTTAAGATAAAATTAAGTCCCGTTTAGGAAATCTGCTTCACGGATCTCTTTTTGCTTTCACAGATCCATAAGCTCTAAAATATTTAATGGTAATGAAGTTTGCCGTAGCGTCTTATGGCTAATTTTAGTCTTTAAGATATTCTGACTGATTATTTATATAAACATTATTTTGCTTTCGTTTGTCTCGTTTTCGTGTGATTGTCATTTTTAAGGGTAAATGACTCGTCCATATCGCTTATTTTCATAAAGTAGACGTTTTCCTGTTTATTTTTTATTTTTTATTTATTTTTATTATTATTTATTTATTTATTTATTTATCTTTTTTGTATAGATCACATACTATTCAGCTTTAGTTCTGTTGAAACTGTTTTACTCTCCATGGACTATTATGAAACACTTGCTTCTGTTGCACTTACAATAAGAAATCCAAAACCATTTGCTATTCTTTTCTTTCTTTTGCGACTAAAATAAATTAATGGTTGCATTACATCTAAAGAAGAAAGATACGATAGAAATAAGAACTGTTATAATCACGGTCTTCGTTCCAGAAAGAAATATTTTCAAAGTATAAAATAATATTTAAATGTGTATGGAGAATGGGAAGGAAACGAAGTTAAAAAAGCTGACACATAGTTCCTACTCATGCCAACTTTCAAAAGAGTGCACAATGTCATAAAAGAGGCATGAAAGTTTCGCTTTTTCTCAGCTTCTGGAAAGTTACACAAGTTCCGTCCACGGCCCCAGCGCGTGCTGACAGCTGCAAAATTCGATGAGAACATATATCTCAGATCTCAGATTACGCCGTTTCTTTCTTCGTAGTGCAGGAAAAAATACCGTGTTTTGTTCCAGACCAAGACTACATTACCACCGTTAAGTTCATTGCATACATGCATTAACACAAATCTTTATTTGAGTTCTGCTAATTTTAGTTAAGACAGAAATGTGTATCTGGCCAACTATAGAATTTTTTTTAGCTAGAACTGTTGGAAGTTTCTTTTTTAAATTAATTTTTTCTCGAAATACAAAAGTCAAGAATCGGCGGATGTAGGATTTTGTGATTCATAAGAGTAAAATGGCTTAACATCAAATTATCGTCTTAAAATCAGAGTTGTCGGCTTAACGCATTAATAAAAATACATAAATATAGAATACTAGCAGAAAAATGGAATATGTCGTGCTAGTTTCTAAACTCAGCCTGCGTTGGCAAAATGTCTGGGCAGAAAAAGTTGACACACGCTATAAGCTTAATGAGGGAACCACCCATCAGCTCTGAACTACACAAAGGAATTAATTATACCGTGTAAAGCAGTGCTTCTCAAACTAGTTCCAAGTGGAGATACTTTTTTTATCCTTATCCTTATTCATATGAATTTTTTAATTTTTAAATAAAAAGGCAGACACAAATATATATGACAGAGAGAATTTATACAAACCTTACCTACAATCTTTTAGAAGTTGTTCAATTTTGCCTGAGAGTTATCATGAAGTGTTAGATATGTGTTATTCACCTTGGATGATGTATTGTGATACTTAACAAAGAAAAATAAATTAACTACTTATCCTTTCCGATAGCATTAATAACAAAAGGGTACTGAGGTATACAGATAACCGATAAATAACGAAACATTAGAAGGAGAATGAAAAAAACCCTAGGATAATAGTAGTTTCTGTATGCGGTAATCGTATATGTTTGTGGCGTACGATATGTTTCTTAAAGCAAAATAAACTCTTCACAAGTTCTCAGAAAAAGAAGTGCATAAGTATCACATTTGGTGATCAAGCTGGCCATGAAACAGGATTACCATGATTAGTTCAACTTTCATCAAGCTGTGTATCTTAAGTAGCCTGCATAGTGCGCCGGTGCCCCGGTGAAGCCACACGCGTCTCCGAAATACCAGAGGTATGTATACCTTACATGAAATTTGGAAGAACATGCTCTACAGCTTCTATTAAATAAGGTAATTGAAATCCAAAAAATGAAACAAATTCCTGAATAATGAGACAGCGGAGGCCATGAGTAGATTATATAAAAACACTCGGCCAATATTACTGAACAACTTCTGAAAGTTTGTAGAATTCGCTTTTATTCTGTAATTATAGGTAATACACACACATACCTGTATTTTTAAAACAGTATTAATTACAATTTCTTTAATTTTATATCAGGATTAATATGCACATTTTTAAAATTATTGAAAGACATCACGGCTAATAGGGCATTTGTGTTTTAGAATGGAACTTATGTCATCTCTTCTTTATTAGCTGAAAAATGAAGTATAATTATTTACCGCCGACATTTGTGCAGTTATTCAGTTAAATTATATTGGTGAGGTTAAATTTAAAGATAGATACATCCAGATAATTTTTTTCGTGAAAGAAAACGTTTGCTGTGCAAATCCCCTTTCTTTATACGGCTGAACTATACCGTGCTATTTGAATTTTATATTTACCTTCTTTTTCTAGGACTAATGCCGATTTTACTCAGGATTCTAGATGTTCACAAAGGAAATCTCCAGAACACTCGTGATTCGCAGGCCATAGTTTGAGAAACGCTGATCTAAAGAGCTTCGTCTATATAGTTGTGCACTAACTGCTTTGCTTTGAGTATTTGGAGGGGAGTCACCTATAGCAGACAGAGGCTCATCAATGTAATTCATACAGCAATTCTAACAATTATTGGAAAGTGTGTATATTTTCAAATGGACAATGGACAATGCAAGAAAATAAAACTAGATAAAATTACATGATCTATATATATATATATATATATATATATATATATATATATATATAGCGATTGATTTAAACATCTAGATAAGACCTAACTGCATCCTTCTATAAGCTTTCAGTAACACTTGTTCAGTGAGCTCATCTGGTATTTCTTAATGCTGTTGTTTGCATATTATCAAACATTTTTAAAGTTGCTTATATATGTTGCACGAATCTAGGCCAGGAGAATTTCCATGATCATTAGGCAAAAAGTAACACCTTAATGGTTAGGCAAAAGGTACATATGTATATGTTCGTATGTTATTTACAATTTAGAGAAATTATCCACAGTATGCTGAATGGGTCTAAAAAGTTGAGCTTTAGTTTTATAAAACTTTAAAAATGTTGTAGCTCTATTTATCTGCTTGGTTACTAGATTGGAAACGTACTGCATATTCCTGCCTACCGCGACATCATATCTTTATTCATTTATGTGGAGTACATGCCAGGGTTCCTGTCATACAAATAGAGTCTGCTGTATATGCTAGAGCGGATGGTGTTGTTTACTAATGTCGAAAAAGCGAATTTGATCCTAGTATACGGAGATGGTAAAAAGAATACCATGCTTTCTTGTACTGTTCACTCTTAGAGATATCCAGACAGATATCCAGAATGAGTAATAATTTCCCCAAATTGTAGACAAAATGCAGGCATGTGCTGTTTTTGCCTAACATTTGGGGGAATGTGTTGCTTTTTGCCTAGTGATGAAAGTATAAAAGTCCGAGTCCGGCATATGATATCTCAAGAGTTACTTGGCCTAGAAGCATGCAAATCCTTCTAATCTCATATTAGTTTTATTTTCTTGAAGAAAATCGGCATTGTTCCATTTGAAAATACTTAACTTTGTGCTAGAAATAGACGTTGTAATAATTTTTTTAATCTTTGTATATATGTACACTTTCGGTGAGCGCACCAATGCACCTTTTGTTTCAGAAATGTTTGCGGTAGTACGTTTAGTTATTCTCCCTATGTAAGATAATATTCACAACGTCTTTTATAAAGGTTTATGCTACACAAGTTACACATTATCCGATCTCATTGGATTACTAAGGAATGCTTGCGAGATGTATAGACTTGCATTCTCATTCATTATAACTATTGCCGTCCTGTTTTTCCTGTGGCTCCCGCATCTTTGACCATGGTGCTAGTTCAATCTTCTGTTCAGAACATTAAGTTCGCCAACTCTCCAGGATTTCGCATTTTATTAGAATGTCCATTAATCCTCCAACATAATCTACCATTCTATTGTAGATGTTTTTTAAGCTCCGTGTTTGTACAACTCTCCTTCCTATACTCTCGTCTTCACATGAAGCATTTTATTCAAAGCTTGACTGGATATCTAGCCAGAGTTTCTCCAAATATTCACTAGAATACCTTCTCTTCGTCTAATGCTACTATCTTGTTCGCTGATAAACTGTGGTTCCTGGGGAGACGCCGAGCTGTTTCTGGACCATTAAATAATGTTTTCTTCCTTTCTTCGCTAGTGTATACACTGTGATATTTCTTAGAAACCTCCTTAATGATCGGGATCTAGGTGCTGCTATGTAGTTAAATGATGGCAGCATAGAGATAGCTTGAAAACATTCTCAATCCTTCCACAGAACTTTTCTAAATAGAGCGTATTCCTTCTTAGTAGTAATAAATATGTTCAATACTTATAACTATTCATATTTTCTGATTCCTTCATAGTACTCACTCAAGTTCTATGCAAAGCATAGCATAGACAAGCAATTATATTTTTTGGTGTTAAAATTATTATAAAAGAATAACAGTTAAGACAGTTTATAATTTAGAAATAATTGCTTAATAAGTGGTAAATTTTTCATTTGGACAGATGTATAGTCTTACAAAAAAACTCGTCTTTTATTCTGTTAAGGTTCAGCACGAAATTTGTCCTTATATCTTTAATTACATGTCCTTAAGAAATTACGAATCTCAGAGAACAAAATAACCAACTTCATTTTTGCTCGAATTATCTCATTTGACCAAAAGATTAGTAGGAAAAGCAATATTCAAAGCTCAAAATCAGAAATTCGTTCATTTTTATTAAAGTACTGGATATAGTAATTTAAATGGTAAATGAAGTTCTGATTTTTATTTCAGAGGGCAATGCGATTATGTTAAAATTACTTCTACAACAATACCACTGATAGTGTGTCATCTGTCTAATTTTCCTTTCATTGTTTGAGGATCAAGATACGAGCTTATTATAATGGAGTAATGTTATTATCAAAAACGGAGAATGGTGATAAAGGTGTTCATTTCATTCCATGTTAAAAAAAAAAACCTCCAGTTCGTCTGAGTGCTTAACTTCATCGTACGCAAGCCATCACACAAATTCTAAAAGGCACTTCAAGAACACTTCTTACAAGTAAACCACGTGCAGAATGTGATTTATCTAAAGAACCATAAAATAATAAAAGGCCTTGACCATTGTATCAGGGTTTCAGTTTCTTTAAGTTAGCGTTCACTTAGTAAGAGGGATGAACTAGAAAAAGAAGAGAGTTTGAAAACATAGTCAAATATGAGCAGAAGTGGAAACGTTATGAAAGAAAGATATGAGGAGTATGTTCAGACTGGTACCTTCAAGAGATCAAGAAATCACCCAGGACACGAAATTTCTCTTATTTCTTTAGGAACCTGAAAGAAAATAACAATAAATGAGTGCTGCGGCGCGTGAAGCTGAAAACTGCCTAACTGATGACTGTGTATGTTTGCACCAGATCTGATTCTGTGAACTGCGTGTTTCCACAATGCCGAATTTCAACCCACTTCTGCGAACTACGGGTGTCTCGCCGCGTGTAAAACGTACAACTGATGAATAAGTCTCGTAGCGTGTAAATTTTATCGTTAGAACTGTTTCTGCGAACTACTCAGCTGAATTGGACTGAAAACTGACTTCAACTGCATGCACCAACCGAGCAAAATTTCCCTTGTATATTACATTCAAATTAAGCGATTTGGCTTTAACAATGCCACGGAGTTAACAGGCACGCGCAAACTTCGTGCCTATCTTTAAAAGTTGAAACGTACCATTCTCCGTTGGCTGGTTCAAGTTCACCTACTAACCGGACATTCGTATTTTTTGAGAGTTTTAAAACATTTTGTCAGCATTGACTGGTTTAAAGAGTTACCAGTACGACACCCGGTCGGGATCAAAGCCCCAAACGATCTAAAAGTCTTCAGTTATTCACCCTGCAGTATATGTCCTTTTAAAAAGAAGGAGCTTCACACACGCGACCCTCTTACATTATATGGTTTTATTACCCTGTTGACTTTCTAAGCTACTGCAACAGAAAACACCAGATTTCTATTTTGTACAATTCTTACATCAAGTTAAAGCTTATGACACACATATGTAAATAATATTTATATTACTAATCACAATGCCAAAATATGGCGACTGCTTACAGAAGAATACATTATAATTATATTTCAGTGGGGATGGGCTATGAGGACTGTTTCGAAAGGTGATGGGTTCGTCTTGAGAAGTTGAGCATACATGTACTGTACAAGACAATATTTTCCAAGTATTTTACATTCTTCAAGATGAATATGAAATGAAAAAAAAAAAAAGAACTCGTACAGTAAATCTCCTAGTGCTGTCTGTCGGTATCAACTACTACTTGCCCCCTATAATAAACATCTCATGTCTCTCTCGAAATATATACCCCTTGAGTGCTATAGGAAACTGTTACCGCTAGTGAAGGTGCAGTGACAAGCAGTCATAAAGGTTTGACATTGTTTGGCGCTACAATTAGAAGACGGTGGGTATGAATAAAATATTTTCACTTGGAAAAATTACCAAACCAGAAAAATATAATACAATACTGAGTTTTCATTACAGTAGAATTTGTACTTTAAATTCAGTTCCATAGGGTATGGATTTAATCAGTTTGGCATCTGAATGTCTCAGTTATATAAATCAACAAAATAAAAATTATGTGCATTCATTATATTCTTACTCTATAAATAGCCCTACAGTAATTTGCATTACATTTCCTCGCCACTACGGGTGGCCGAGATTGTTAAGGCATGGCTTCTCCTGAGGTCCTATCTCCAGCAGGACCGTTCTTCCTGACTTAGGCTTTTTCCAGGTTTCCTCAGTCCTCATAAATAGTAAATACCTGGGAGATATCCTAAACTTGGTCTTGGAACATTTCTTTTCTTAAAAAAAATCCCTTCCGTTTTATCATTTTATCTCAGTGACCATTACCTGTTATGTCTCAGCATTAAAACATGCATCAAACACTATTAAAGAAACTACACTATCTCTTCAGAAATTCCTTAAGACATGTTTCCAGTCCTGGAGCTTTCATAGGATGTCCTCAAGGGGCATTTCTTCGTGTTTTTAAAATAACATGAAACAAAATTAATACTGTAACGGACCTTCTTTCGTCACTATTAATGCCACGTGTGTTCGTCAATAAGAAACACATAAGTCTCTTGCTTTTACTTTCTCCTTCACTGGCTCACAGAAAACTCGAACTTGCAGTGTGCACAGAGAGCAGAGTGCTCTCTTAGCCTTTCCAAGGATGAATATCTCGGGATTTGCTGGTGACTGCCTAACTTGCTCACAATTACTGTAAAATAATTTTTATTTGGCTTCTAAATAGGTAAATTAATTTCAATAACTATTAATTTTTCACACAGAATAAATTTTCTTCATGAGCTTTTGGTTAGCGAAGGGTTTTGTGACGCAGGAGGAGCCCGATTTGGCTAAGAGAAATGTATATTTTTACTTTGGTTTGAACCTCTTATTAATTTTTTAAAATAAGTATATGCTTTAGAAGTTCCATTTTAACCAAATTGTTTTGATTCTTTCTCATTTCTTTAGTGTACATTTAGAAAGTTAATAAAATTTAAAAGAACAAGAAGCTATTTTTGAGCCTATTTTGTTATGTAGTATGCGTTTTAGCTGCTCCTGTTTAATTCTCTTTTTTGCTTTACCTGACTTAATATTATTAAGTGAACCATTTAGCGCATGATCAGTGTCAAATCCAACATAAGAATATCAGGAACTTCATCTAATCACAGTTGCCTATTGCCACAATTTTATCGTTTCCATTTTATCACTTTCATTTTATAGCCACTACGTGCAATTGCCTCTATGCAAATTCATCAGAAGAGCGCACTGAAACATCTTTATAACTTCTTTGGCCTAAATACCAGCGTGCTCTAGAAATCAATAGCTACAGAGCGGGCAATTCAAAACGTTTTGCCAACGTCAGGTGCACAAACTAAGCTTTGGAATAAAAGTTTCAAGTCAAAAAGTACTAAGCAAAACATAAATTGTGTAAGGAATAGTTAAACCCGTGCCATTTGATTTTCAATTTTTTTTATTTGTATTTGTAAGCTATCGTACTTCAATTGTCTTATGTGTTACCAAAGAGTTTAAATGAAAAAAATAAAACAATATATCCCCTAAATCGTTTTAATTTCGACTTCATATGTTCGAATGTTATCGGAAATGAATATGACGGACTGGAAATTCACAACTGTAAGCGCATTTTATGTATATATTTTCATTTTTATAATTTTACTCCTTAAATAGTCAAGATAAATACAACTCAAGCCTCAGATTCTCTCAAGATAAACTCTGGAGCTCTTGTTACATTACTGCAGATAAATTGCAATAAAGCTAGCATTTTTAGGCAACATCTTTTATTTGTGTATATTTTCCCTTATGATCCAGGCTCCAGTATGTCACCTCTTTCCGAATTTGTCTTTTAAGAAGGGGGACTTTTTCCTTTGTTAAGGACATTGGAAGGGAGACGCGAGTAGTGTGGACGCAATTCGTCAATGTCCCAAATATTAAATATAAAATGTCCGTCATGCAGGAACCATGTAAAGCAGGCGAATCCTCACCTAGTACGGTAATTCTAAAAAAAGATATGAAATCCAAATTATAGCCTTTTCAATTAATGAAATTCAATAAATTATGACATATACATTAGATGTGGTAATAGGGGAACAGAATTAGAATTCTTGCAATTTACAAGTATCACAAAAGAGAAACCATTTATAATAATAATAATAATAATAATAATAATAATAATAATAATAATAATAATAATAATAATAATAATAATATTTTTATTATTGGTGAGATTAAACCATAAAAATTAATGGTATACTATTAATTAAATGAAATACATGGCCATTGGTAGACAAAGTTACATTGTGTGCGTATTTTTAAATGTAGCCGCTTATTAACTCGGCCCTTAATATCATATTTACATTCACTCAAATAAAAAGAAACAACAGAAAGTTTCGGGTTACATTCTGTATTTAAGAAGATGTTCATATGTTTCAATATAACTTGTTACTATTTAAAAACAATTACAACGTATAAAGCAAACACACACAATCAACAATAAACTATTGAAAGTTTTTGGAAATCCATCCTGAGACAGCACTGGGTTTGAAGTAGAAGTAAGTTCAAAGACGCATACTCTTGTGATAATAGTGATATCCCCGATTAACATTTAAATTATTATTGTAACATAACCGTTGTTTCCTCCCTTCTCCTGCTCCGTATCTCTCCGCCGGCCGCCTCACTCTCACCGACAATGGTGGCCGAGGTCATTAAGGCTGTAGGTCGGTGATCGGTAGGTCCGGGATTTGACTCCCACCAGGTTGGTCCTTCCTGACAGAGGTCATTTCCAGGTTTTCTCTATCCTCATAAATGACAAATGCCGTAGATGTACCCTTAACTTAGGTCTAGAACGCCTCCTTCCTTAATATATATATAATCTCATGTGTAATCAGTGCCTACCGCCTGTAATGCCTTTAAACATATTAAAAAATAAAGAATTTTCTCCCTCTGCCAGCCGTTTGTTAAATTATTGCCAGCACACCTTTGGCCGACCTCTTATCTCAAATGATACATTTAATTAATTGGTTCACATGGTTCCTTAGGGCCCGGATCATGCCTTAGGCATAGTCCTAGTAAATTGATGATTATAAACTATACTTAATTTCGCAACCTATATTTTGTTTATTTCCTATGAAAGCTTAGCATCTTTTGTAGTACTGGGAACTACGCTATTGTATTCTAAGATAGTGTAATTGGTATCTAGAAGGGGCTGCTGGAGGCTAAGATAATGAAGCCTTGTTCTTTCACGGCGTTCGTAACTTGGGGAACTACAGGAATTACAGCTAACTGTGCTAGACTATGTCAGCTTTATTTCTGAGTGTAAAGATTTTCACTTCCAAGAAGCTACGCGGATAGCTGACAAGAGTTTCTGCGCTGTCACATTGTGTGTGCCTCCAGAAGGCGGTTCACTATGTCACGAGCTTTTCCCTCCACCGAAGATTTTTTTTTCCCTCGCTTTCAAGTCCGTTTCCATCTTTGTCGTTATTCTCCTCCGCCTCTCTCTACTCGCATCTCATAAAAAGCTTGCAGCTGTGACAAGTGTTGGGGCGGGAATGAAATGTAACAAATTTCCGTTCAGCAGATGCTAGATGGGGCTTAGACTTCTAACTCATCTGCATGGGGAGCTTCTCTAGTGCATTCGCAATTCTGTCTGGAAACTGTGACTCAACTGCAAAAACTGGAAAACGCTCAAGTATACTCCGTGTTGCGTGCAACGACAACAGTAATTATGAATTTCTGTATACAAATACAATGCTAATAGCGGTATTAAAGGTGGTGAAAACTTCTATGAAAACATGAAGAACGAAACATTAATTTATTGTATTATATAGGTGGAAACATGTCGGCCCTGGTGGTGTAGTGGTAACTATACTTGCCTTCTAAACCCAAGATCGCGGGTTCGATCCGGGCGTAAAAATCGTAAGTATGGCTTCCTTCGGAAGGGAAGTAAAGCCGTGGGTCCAGTGTGGTACATTTACGGCACGTAAAAGAACCTCAAGCCTGAAAAAAAGGCCTCTGAGTAAAATTTGTCGGCCGTTTCACGCCCTGAGTTGAATGGGCCGCTGATGACCTGAGATGTTAAAGAGCGTCCTTAAATACATTAAATAAAAAAAATCTTAAAATGGAAATGTCACCACATTTTCTTCCACACTCCTTGCTCTTGTGACCTTCTTTCGGGCAGCACCGTCTAAGATTCAAATTGTTTTCAGACCATATAATAGATTAATGTTTTATCACGTGTTGTGATTTAATAAACATGGCGGCAAGAGTTCCCGTTATTGTATCTTTGGAGAATTTCGGGGTATTATTCCACTCTAGCGATCTCCTTTTGTTTACTGGTATAAAAGTAGTGGGGTACCCAGCGAGAAGAAACTTTCCTGACTCTGAAATAATCATGTGAAACTTTTGAACGCTTTCCGTATAATATTAAAGGAGATCTCCAATATTACTCGGAGATCTTGCAACAAAAGATTTTCGGCATCTTTTAAATTCCTCGTAGAACTGAAGACTGATCTACGTGAAGGAGCACGATTGCCTAAAGCCTGTGGAAAACTCTCAAGACATTGTTCCTTGTTTAAGCCGGTTTTAAAATGCTGATAATCCAGTAGCACATGGTGCCAATTATGTTGATTTACAGATAAAAGTATGGACTATCTTATGGATATATATTTGGGAATAATTATAAACAATTTACTTGTAGTTTACAAACTTTCTGAGTGTCTCTCGTGTTTGTGTTTTACTTATAACTGAAATAGAAAATATACAATGCAAACTAAAATACGGATCAGAATAAAACCAAATCAATACAGAGAAACAGAGATAAATAAAGGGTTTCGGCAGGATGTTCTGAAACTTTATCTAACCTGTATATTGACGAAGTTGTACGGCAGCTAAAATACGTAATAGAGATAAGAATTACAGCTATAGCTGCACACTTAGTATGGATGTCCTGCTCTTTGTAAATAACTTGTAATTTAAAGAATTCAGACTGCAAACAGTAGTTCCATTAAATATGAATGCAGTAAATAATAAAGAGTGGGAAGAAGGTTTCTTCAACTTCAACTGCATATCTGCTATATGCCAGGTTCTAGAATATTTTTATCTGAATTTCAAAAGGCTACCTTTTAAAAACGCCTTGATGTATGAAATCTTTGCAGGCTAATACTAATATTTATTTTAGATAATTGCATTTCTTATATTTCGTCTGAAAACATACGCAAAAACACTTCACTGCATTATGGCAAAGTTTGTATCTACACTTTTCTAATTTCCTTGTGGTTCCTTTGGTCTTAACTTGCTCAGCATCATTTTACGTGAATTTCTTGAATCTTTACCAATAGGGTCTTTATTTATTACAAAATAAAGTACTCTTCCCGATCTTACTGGACAAACCATTAATAGCTTATACATGTCTTTCTTCGAGTTTTTCCTAAATGGATTTGGTTTAGATAAACTTTAGGGCCGCTACTCTTAGGTAAACGCATTTTTTCAATGTTTTCTTTGTTTTCTTTTTTTAATGGTGTTTAACGCCGTTTTTACTACTGAGGCACCACAGGCGGTGGACACTGATGATACATGACATGAAATGATAAATTGGGATTTTTTTTAAGGAAGGAAACGTTCCGAACTAAGTTTAGGGTACCTCCCTGGCATTTGCCATTTATTAGAACTGAGGAAAACCTGGAAAAAACCTCAGTCAGGAAGGACGGTCTGTGCGGGAATCGAACCCCACACCTCCCGCTCACGAGTTCGCTCTTTAACGACCTCCGTCACCAGTGGCGGTTTCAGCATTGTTGAAGAGCCTTGACGTGAGACATTAAATCAAATAAAACAAATATTGATTGGTGTTTTATGAATATTTGAAAGCCTAAAAAATATTGTAAATATTTAATGGTAGCCACTTGATGTTATTCAGATAGCCGTAATATGTGTTCTGTGTCAAGTCATTTTAAACATAGTAGTTTTGTATTAAAACATAAATTTCAAAATCGCGTTTAGTTACCCCTTGTTTTTACTTCCAATTAAAATGCAAAGGTAGATAATGTGAGCAAATGTAACGCAAACAAGGGAGTGGTTTTAAATTCATTTACGATGCTGTAGACATTCTTTGAACAAGTTCCAAAACTAGACCATACTGCGGTTCAGCTCAACAACAAATGCCAACCTATTGCGACACATGGCGATTTCTGCCTCCAGCAACTGGATCGAGTTTGCTCGACAATGTATCGATCGAGATGCGATTGAAGTGGAAAGTCTGTTCGCTCCTTCCTGCTTCAAGTAACTCTCTCCCTCCCATCCCTGTAATGTTTACGGAATGAAGACAGAGTTCACTCCCAACTCAAACGGGGAAAACAGAATGACCACTTCCTGCCGAAAAGCGAGTCTTTCGTTTAAGAAACAGATTGATGATCAGACTATGCAACTTTACCGCATTAAAACTATCGTAGCTTAATTATTCTCAAGTCGATATATAATGGAGTTAACGACTTGTGTTTAAGAGTCAGACAGTTGAAAATTGCGGAAGCATCGTTGTATTTATAAGCGACAGAAAACGAAAAGAAACGATTTAATGGTGAGGATGGTTCCAAGCGGGAATATGGGATAAGAAATGTAACATTTGAGTAGGATACTGAGAAGTGATGGATTAAAATAAAGTTTCTCGCAACTTCTCGAAATCTGGTCCGCAGCATAGATCAGCAAACCAGCCAAATCCTTCCTTCCCACAGAATCCATTGTTCAGCACATATCGAGTACAGGATATTTGGTACGTAATGCGGCATTTGTTTCTTGCCGTTCTTTAGCTAAAAGTACATTGCGCATATGAGAAAACTGCCTGGACCCATAGGGTCATGCCATATATCCAGCGGAGGAATTTATTTCTTGAATTTTTTTCTTTTCCAACTGCTATTTCCCGTTAAATCAGTGAAAACTGCAATGATAATGCTTTTCCGTGTTTGATTGCCTGATACACGCCGTTAACTAACTCAAAATAATATGATATGTTGCCCACGGACTCCCGAGCTAATTTGCGATGTTACTAATTAATTGCATGGTTTATGCTACACATTTCATTAATTTCTCCAGCGAGGAACTTGCTCTATACTCTCTACAATTGCGTGCGTTTCTCGTGATTCCATTACGGCATGACTTATATTTGATGTTATTTGTATGCTTGTTTATGCAAAATATGGGTTTATTTGTGTTATGATTCAAATTTGCATTGTTTGATAAATGTAATAGTTTTGAAGTACGAAAATAAGGGGCAATTCTCTTGTGTTGTAGAAGTTCTGGGAACTCGTGTTCTGTTTTAAGAAAGAACGAAATGGCAACATATTCATAAGTAGAAAACTAGAACCTGGTGAGTGTTACATTCCTTTACCCACTGTCACACTTCTGGAACACGCTTGAAGCGCTTTTCATGAGGACCTACTGCAACACTGTAGTTGCGAATTCTGCGGCTAACGCCCACATTGTCCATTACCGATTAACCTGCAGCATTATCTGCACAACATAAAGATATCCATTGGATTCTACTGCGCCATTAATAAGATTATAAATACCATTTTTGTTCCCTTGTTTTTGCTCAGTGAAATCCAAACTCTTTAATTTTCAAATCCCTGGATTTTTTTTTTATTTTGCAGATAAATGTTACTCTTTAGGGGACTATAGGTATCAGTTGAAATTAGAATAAATATTCATTTGTCTGTCCGTCCGCCCGTTCATGGATATTAATGGACGATGCTCATGTGTTTAATTAGCATCTCTCCTTTTGCTGTTCTTTTTTGGAAATATTCATAACCTGGGACAATACTTTCAAGTTTTAATATTATGAATTTTATTTCCTTTATTGTACATTCCTTATATAATTTATATATAAAATACTTGTAAAATTCCAATTATTTCTTAAAGAAACGTAATTGTTTTACTGCATTTGATACAACCTGAAAATAAACCCTATTACTACGCTGCTACACTGACTTACTTTTTACAAAGAGAGCAAGCTTCTTTATGTTTATGAATTTAATTGAAAAAGTAAATTTCTTGCCAGTTTCGAATATATATACAGAATAGACATTTATTCGTGCATACTGAAAATTTTCTGCTCATGTTCGCATCCACTTGTTTAGTCATCCGTCCATGCTGGAAATGATCACGGAAGATGAACCGAACTGGATTTACCTCTGGAGTGAAAGAGACGATAAATTGAGTTTTCATTTAGTTCTGATTGCATTTCTGCTTGAAAATTTAAATTGAAAAGACTGAACATTTCGTATATAATAACACGAGGTAGATATGATATCTAACAGAATTGAAAAAAGTAATAACAATTCAGGAAATGCAGGAATTTGACAATCCTAGCCAGCCTTCCTGCCCAGCCTTCCATATTCTGCACATGGATTCCTAAAATCCGATACAGAGAGAACAAATACTACTGCGATAATGCCTGGAGATATTTTGTGTGTCAATAAGAACAGATTTAAAGTGTATACCACCCAGTTCTATATCATATACAGGTTTTCCAAATATACTGCTTTATTAACCATTTTAATTCTAGCTTATTTTGACTGTTTTTTTTTTAATTCTTTTATTTTTCCTATCTCTCTTTTATTTCATTTTCTTCTTTATTTAGTGCCCGCCTTTTTCACTGCTCTGTGTCACAACACAATTCTATTAGAATACTTGAATAGATAAATGCATTATCACATTAAATAATTATGTTTAATAAAATAAAATAAAATGACATAATATTCAGCAAAGACACTACAATATCCAAAAAATACCGTACAGAACTGAATATCAGGAGAGTGCTTCATTTAGCTGGACATCATTAATATTTCCTTTTCTTTCTTGAATGTTTACTGGTCTTTGTAAATTTGCAGGTTGACATTGCAGTATTTTTTTATTTTACTTTCCTTGGTTGTGAAATGTGTTGTAAGGATTCATCCCAGTCAATTTCTACATAGTTTAATTATATCTAAATGCCTTGAGCACTCACCTCTGGCCTAATTTCGTTACCTCTTTTTTGACCAATAAGTTATACTCAATTCCAAATAATTTGATTGGGTTTTCTCTTCTTGGTATTCACTTCCATGTAATGCATTTACTTTTTGTACTTTATGCTTTTTTCCTTGTGTTCCAACACAAAAGAAATCGGTTTCGTTTAAAGTACAAATTTTATATTTTACAGATATTTAAACTCAGACCTTGTTTATATGAGTGGTTGGTGTTCATAGGGGTTCTTAAATTTCATCTTCTTGTCTCCCTACAGTGAGTTGATCGTCGGTAAATAATGTAGTATCGTAGTTTAGTAATAAAACGAACTAAACTTGTTTGCCTTATTTATGTATTATGCTTAAACTGCTTTATAAATCATATGTACTAATTAACCCTGTGAGATAGAGCACATTCTAGCTAACACTTTTCGAACTTTTCTTGTGCTTTATTATTATGATGTTATCCTTATACAATGAGCTTATTGCAATAATTAGCTGTGCTATTATTCCACGTATTTTAAATATTTATTGCTTTTCTCTCTGTGAGGATTTCGTTAGTAATCATGCGAAATAGATATCGACATAAAACGTTTCTTCTTATATCACTCACCTGTATAACTGTAAAAATGAAATACGTGCATCATATGTAATAATGTTTCTATAGTTGCTTTCCGTTTTTTGTTAAAATTATGCTATTTTTAACAAGAGTTAAGCAGAATTATGATTTTCTCTCTCATTTCTTGTTAAATGTTCATTCATCTACTATATATCTTTTGAATCAGCAGTTTTTTTATAAAACTCAATCTAAACTTTTTTTAATTCCTAGTTTCAGATACGTTTATTTATTATTTTTTTTATATATATTTCCTTCAGTAACTCGGCGAACACACATACTTTGTGCTGTTAATATTCATGGAACACTTCTGAGATTGGATTATTTTGTACATTGTCTCTTTACTGGTCGTGTTTCAGTTTTCTTACTTCAGTTCTATTACATCCAGCTCTGTGTTTATTAATAAGAGGAGGAAGTGTTTGTATGCCAGCTTCAGTTTTATCTTTAATTATTTTTTTCAATTTCTTCTTTTAACATATTTCCGCCGTTTATGTAATTTCTTGGTTTATATTCTCTTTGTATTTTAATTACCTACCTAGTGGGGGATGTAATTTAAATTATCGCCTGTGGCCATGACATATTTTATAATTTTCCATTATTACGGGACAAGCTGACAGTTCATGCATATCCATGCTTCTCACGAAGGTATTGGTTGTTTGCAATTTATGATAAACTGCGTTGTAAAATTCGGAGGTATTAAAAAAAAAGTATGCCTTTACTGCTTTTTGTGTTTATAATGTTAAAACTTGTTACCCGGTGCATTTTAAAATACATTCAAAGGGATTAACTCATTATCGAAGCCTTCAGACAGGCAATATTTGTATGAATGTCTTAGCGAACTATCCTGAGGTTGTATAACGAGAACGCATAACTTAATAAATAAATGACAAATAATATATTTCTTCAGTTCTGTAATAAGCCAACATTGCTATTATTGCATCCACTTGCCTCTTGTATTGATTACTGCTTGCATCGGTAGTTCATAAGAAGTTCCGTTCCGCAGTGCGTATGGTGTTCACAAACAAGAACATCGGCTAGGTCTCTCAGGGCTTCCGAAGCAGGGGTTGCAGGTGTCTCATTGCAGTCAGATGATCAAAGAGGGAGCAGAAGCTCATCAAGTCTCTGTTGCAAGATAGCAGTTGAAACTGAAGTTTTCACCAATCTCTTCACAATATCCACCTTGTATACCGAAGCGTTACACAGACACAAATCTGCAAGCCTTGATAGTAGCTGTCATGAAACCATGACAGTACCGTCACGAAAATGAATAAACGTCTCAGGGCAGGGGGTTTCCCGTGCATATGTTAACTCAAGATGTTGGTTTATACAGTCAATTTCCACTACTACTTGGGAAGGACACGTGCACTTTTGCCCTGAAGAGAACAGCGACTTTTTTCTTACATGAATCATTAAATGTGTCATCAATAGGCGACGTTTTTCTTTCTCTTCCACTTTCATGCGCAGTACCAATTTCTCTTTCAGTGCGAAAAGTCACTGCAAAAACATCTGCATATATCACCTGGTTGTGGTATTCCAACGGTACGATTTGCTTTACAGCGGTACACTTTTTGCTTACCACGTCCCCTTAGCTACGCAAGCGAAATTAACTTTAAAATGTTTAAATTCTCTCCGAAATTGCAACATATTGCATGTTTTCATAATAGCCACGAGGAAATAATGTCTGTCTTCTCGTTCGGTTGTTTGACGCAGCCGTTAGAACCCTTCGCGTCTGTGTGTTTGTCCTACCTTGATGCACTGATCTCATATTTGTTTTGCTGTCCAACACAAGCATCAATTTCTCGGAATGATAACCCGTGCTCTCGGTATGCTGGTATTGCTGTCGTGTTTATGAGTCATACGCTTTCCTTCTGAGAAAATGCAGGCGGTTTAACGCGGTTTTTTTTTATGGGCGTTGCAATTTTCATGGCAGGCGGTTTATTTAACATTGCTCTGTTATTAAATTAACTCTATAAAATACTTGAATGAAAACAGAGGAATATGAAGCGTTTGTCATTGTTTTGATGCAATTTGCTAACAATGTTCATTTACACAGTATTTTGGTGTTTGGAATCAGCAGTGACATTGAAAATGGATAATAATGAAATATCCCATCATTTTACAACTCAGTTTATATTGTAAAGTCTAATAGTTCTCGCCAGTATTATTATTTATACCTTCATTTTATGAACCAATGCTGTTTTATACCGGTGATTTTCCTTAGAGTCATAATAATATTTCTTTGTTTGTTCCCTACTTCAAGGACATATAACGAAACTACCGCGTTACACAATATCGCCTTCAGCTCTCAATATAAGTCCGTTATTTTATTATAAAATATTTAACAATTTACTATTTTTAAAATATTTTTTCCCATGGTGCTCCAATGTGTATCATGAGTCTGTTATGTAACTGTATGGAACTTATGTATTCCATTCGAGTTTCAGACAGTGCCACTACATGAGTAATACAATACAGAAAATTAAATAAAAGAATGAGCTGTGCTTTCTTTTAAAGTTTTCAAAAAGTCTCATAGTTTCGTTATTTCATCTGCACTACAAGGTTCCACAACATCAAATAAGAAGGCGGCCAAAGGTTGCAAAGATGGAAAACAGTGCATGCAAAGAAATATCATAAGTGCTAACGCAAATGATCACAGCCATACATTTTGTGCAATGTGATGGATTCTGCATTTCTTGCTCAGGTTAAATGATATTACTGTAACATGCGAGGGTTTGTACCAACCGTAGATACGCATGTATCTAAATTGAGCCAATGACTACACAGAAGCGTGGTAGCATTCGACATCAGCAGGCCCCTACGACCAACTTGCATAATCAGCACAGATGGTTACCAAACATACTTGTGTTTGAGCCAACTCTTAATGAATTATGGTACTGGCAAAGGCAAAGTGTTACACATTTCTGCTTATAAATATTTCATCGCAGACAATTTTCCTAAGTGAGGTGTTCAGCATTACTTTCCCTTTCATTTCCTTTGTCGGAAGCTGATGAAAGCTACTTGATCCTATGTGGGCAAGTATTAGAGACGAATTCTCCGTTTCTGTATCAATGTTCACCTGAGAATTGTGTCCAAACGGAAATTTACAACTAGATTACCTTCTTGTAACAAACACATATCTATACATTGGCGTAAAAACTGAAGCAATAAGTAACTGTTAAGCAATAAGATTTTCCACACGTTATCATTGACTATTTCACTCATGTGACGTCATCTTAAAACCGACCAATGAAATGAAACAAACTTTTGAATTTTAACCAATCAAGCCGATTACAAAGTGAAATTATTGGGGAAAAAGTATCAAATCCGTTTTATCACGCGACGTGCATTTGTCTTGTGGTCAGTGTAGCCAACTCTATACCTCCACTATATAATTCCTGAGTACGCATCAATGACAACTTTCGCTAGAGGCGTTGGGGGGAGCTATTGATAGCAACAAAAGCATGGACAATCGACAATCATAACTCTTAAGTGGAGGTTTCTTAAAAGCGTTTTGGTGATGCGTAAAATGTGCAAATTGATGTTATCATTAGGAATTCCAACCACAGAATACAAATAAAAATACAGACACTGTATGTTAACTTTTTTTTTTTTTTTTTTTTTTCCTTGGTTGATATTGGAAAATCAAACAGTAGCGATTGTAATAGTCGACTTTTGTCCATTTCAGTCTCACGGTTTCTGAATAGAATAGATATATAAGTATAAGAAGTGTTAATATTCTGTGCACGAATCTCAAATATGCGCACGCGCGCACGCACACACACATACACACAACTTTTATTCTAATCATGAAATTGTCTTAAACCCGTATTTTGTTCTTCTCTATTGGCATTACTGACAATCGGCATTCTTCTGTCGCAGGATTGCTTACTCACTACGTTCGTGAATTTATCGGTAATCCGAGACCCTCTGGTTTACTTGTGACAATTATAAGTACAGGGCTTTCATTTCAAAACTTGCCAGTCTGAATAAAATATATTTTATATAAAAAGAGCACGTCAGTTTTGATATTGAAGGGAAAATTTAAAACTAATTTTGATTATATTTAACTTTGACTCCACCCTAACCAACCCCACTTTGAAATTTAAAATTTGAAAATACATAAATTTTAAGGAGAATCATTTGTTATTATGATTACTTATTTCTTCTTATTACTTGATAACCTGAATGTAAATTGTTTTCTATTTTGAACTGAATAAAACATAAGTTAGTTGTAGGATAAACACAACATGTTTTGGGTAATAATAGAATGATTAATATTATAGAAATTCATCATATTTCGGAACTTTGACTGTTCCATATACATTCTGTTTTTTTTTTTTTTTGTACAATATACAACATTTTGAAAGAATGTTTTATAAAACACAATTGTTTCATACTCAATAGTTTTTGTAGTTTTATTCTGTCCTATTTCAAACACTAATAAAACAATCCAGGTTGCCAGGCAACGATAGGAAACAAAAAATTATGATAACAGTTGTCTTTTTTGTAATTTAAGTACCTTCAGGTGTGTTTAATTAGAAAGGGGGGAGTAAAAATGTAAGGACATAAATTTTAGTCAACATTTGTTTTTAGCTTTTCCCTCAATACTAAATTGACATGTTTTTATTTAAATAGAGTTTATTTTCAACAGGAACGTAGTTATTCAGAAAGCTCTGTGTAATTAGGAAGAAAAATCAGTAAAACAAATCTGCAAAGATTACAATGAAACTGGTAATTTTATTTTATTAACACTAGTGGTCTCTTTCGGCGCATCTAAAGAGATAATGAGCTGAAATATCAAAAATGTCTAGATAGACTGCTATCTAATCCAGCGAGACAAAGAGCAGAACGTGGTCATCTGCATCCCATCTGGGACGACATAAGCGTGAATGTAATGCAACATCAAAATTATGACACGTTTACGTGCCCGCTCGTATATCACTCTCCGCCCAGGACAACTGGCGCTTCTGGAATGTCTTGCCGACAGACGCAGAGCCGCATATAGCACTTGCCTCATGGTTGCATACTAGAATACCACCGCTCTATTGCTTGCTTGTTGGTGAGAGATGCAGGCATAACTGCAGATGTACACTGCGCCAAGGGTATGCATTGCAAATATATCTGTGGGTGAGAGAAGAATCAGGAACTGAACAATGCTGTACATGGTCTTGCGTTAAGATATGACAGAATTTATCATATCATGATCGTTCTAACCAACTACAGTAATGATTTATTTTTTTAAAAAATTTCTGGTATCATGAACTACATAGATGGCGTAAATATCTGCAATGCTGTCATGAATTAAAGTTTTTACCCAGGTGTCTCGATTATCATGTTAGTTCGTTGGCCATTTGCACAAAATGGTTATTTTTACTTATATTCCCAACAATTTCAACAGATGCTTTTTAAGAAAATTTTGTCATGTATCCTCCGTCAAACAGGATTCTTCATAGAATTTCGCGCAATTCATAGGGCATATTCTTTTCCAAAATATAACTACTGCATTCCAGCGTTCCAAAATCACGATGGAAAACAATTCGTTAGCATGATTCAGGCAGCGAGAAAAGCAGCATATCACATAACTGTAGGGCAACTAATATGTTGGCCTTTAATGTCAGCGAGGAATATTTAACCAATTAGAATTTGGAAAAGCAAATCAATATCGCGGTAATCATCTGCAGTCCCCCGGCCACACCTTTCCTCACTTACTTGCGCTTCACTTGATACTCTCGTGTTCATAGTTGTTACCAGTTGTGTATTGTACAAGTAGCGGAAGTAAATTGTTTTGACAGTGAGCCGGTGTTTGTTAGTAATCAGGTCAGGATACATCTCAAATGATTTTTACCTTGACTTACTGAAGTAGTAGATGAAGTAACTCGCTAGAGGAAATAAGAGACATAGCTGCTGTAAATGAATCGCTCTTTGCAGAAAGTTCTTCAGTTTTTGCTACCTACTTTCTGGAAAACTAAAACCAATACTGTAAAAAAATACGGGGTTTTATCTTTGTTCAAAGATTAGGCAAAATTAATGGTTTTTGTCAATCTAGAAGTTAATTCATCAATCAATCTAACGTAAGAACCAAACTTAACACAAAAATCACTGCGCACTAGCCTTGCCTGTAATGTCAGCTGAGAGAATGCGAACGACTGGCAGATTGATTGTGAAATGCCTGCCACACTGTAGATTTCGAATAACCATGTTCAAAATACACTATAACATTAAAAAGAATTTTGTGTGCAACGCTGCACTCCGAATTTCACAATAACTATTTTCTTGTATCAGTTTACTGAAAACGCTCAATACTGTTCTCTTTTTACCACGAGTTAAAACCTGCCTTTAGAATGTAAACAGTGAACAGTTTACCTTAGACTGCTCTGTATTTCATGCACACTATTAACTACCGTACTAACCATGCCAGCACAGGCCACCATTTTACCAAATTGTAAAAATCGGTCCTGTGGTCTAGTGGTAACCATACTTGCCTTCTAAACCCAAGGTCGCGAGTTAGAACCCTGCCAGGATCGATGTAATCTTTCGGGCGTAAAAATCGTAAGTATGGCTTCCTTCGGAAGAAAAGTAAAGCCGTGGGTCCCGTGTCGCACATTACGGCACGATAAAGAACCTCAAACCTGAAAGAAGAGGCCTGTGAGCAAAATTTGTCGACCGTTTCACGCCCTGAATAGAATAGGACGCTTATGACCTGAGATGTTAAAGAGCGTCCTTAAATAAACAAATAAAAAACCAAATTGTAACAAATTAAGGTTATAAACAGAAACGTTAGTCTTATTAAATCGTGCAGCACTTGTTTAAAAATAAAAAGCAAATGTTGTTTGTTAAATCTACGTGTTTTAAAAGAAAATAAAAGTAACTATAATTAAAACATTCTCAGCATTATATTCTATAGCTTGCTTCGGTCTCCAACAAATCACAGGCCAGACATTGACGTCATTTGTTTACATCAAGTTTGCTTCTTATATTGACTGTTTTAGAAAGACTCATTTTTTAGAATTGAACTGAAGCCCTTTTTGCATCGAATGAAATTTTTATTAGAAAACGAGCAGTACTAATTTTATTTCATTGAAGTTACACTTATTGTTTGGGTTGTAAAAGGGCCACGAGATAAAATGAAATAAAAAGGCGTTTGTAAACAATGGCAACACATTTAAAAACTACGAATAGTTACTTAATTCAGTAATCTTATTTTTCAGAGTTAACAGCTTCACGTGCGAGGCATAGTGTAATGTCTTTATATATTTTTTGATGTTCTTTGAGTATATAAGGAAGTAATATTGTCACTTATTTTAGTTGCTTTCTGGATATTGCTGTATTTGCAAGCACTGGGGAAAAAGTTGGATCTGAATGCCCAGATAGAGAAAACCGGAGTTTTATAATACCATCAATAAATAAAACAAATTAAATGCATGAAAACTATTATACATACACAAATCAATCATTTATATTTTATTAATAGAAGCATTTGAAAAATTATCTGCAATCTGATGTTGTGATTTTAGTTCGTATGAGTTTTCCTTTGTAGTCTTAATATTCCCTTTTAGCTTTGCTATTTATGGAACTTTCTCTTCCATGGTTGTAGATTACTTTTACTTTTCTTCCCTTGCACACTTTCTTCTTGATTTAATGTAAAAGATATATGTTTCAAATGGTGTAGAAAAGAAAATTGAATATGTGACACGAAGGAATATGTTTGCCTCGAATAAACAATGTAAACTTTTTCACTTAAATAGTCAACACATATGGCTAATATAATTTCCTATGAAGGTAAAACAAAAGAAGTGACAGGGGCCTTCAGTATTGGATCCAATTTCTGTATGCACAGAACTATAAGAGCCACGCTTCAGTTTTTATGCTTTCCATGCACTGGACTGGATATCTTACTATGCAGAATGATGTAGCTATTACCAGGAAATAGATTTCAATCGATATCTCAATTTCGATAATTTTATGAATGAAGCCTCCTTTCTGCATGCAGCGATTCAACGACTTTCCAACCTTTTGATACCCTCAGTAAAATAAAATGTGTCCATCTATGAAAATCAAGCATCTGTCTGGGCTTTAACTCGTCGTTTGATGTGAATCTTCGTCCACCTAGGTTTGGGAACAAAAAGTAATCGCTGGGAGCCAAATCCGGCGAATATGGCGGATGAGGAAGCACTTGGAAGCGAATATCATGCAGCAATAATCTCAGACATGTGTGAAGGCGCATTATCATGATGAAATAGAACTTTCTGTTCTCAAGGTATGGCCGATTAGCCTGAATAGACATCTTTCAGTTGGTCCAGTAGTGAAGCGTAATATTCTCCGGTGATGATTCTGCTCTTTTGGAGGTAGTCTACGAACACACACCATGAGAATCCCAGAAAATCGTAGCCATGACTTTTCTTGCAGATGAAACCGTTTTTGCTTTCTTTGGTGCACTTTCACCTGTTTCTTTCCACTGTTTGAACTGCTTCTTCGTCTCTGGCATATAGTAATGAATCCATGTTCCTCTATTGTTAAGAAACGTAAGAAAAACTTACTGGAATTGCAATTCTAAACACTCTTGCTAATGTTCATTCGAAAACGTTTTTCATTCATTGTTATCAAACCGGCATTCATCGAGCGGAAAACTTTTCCATAGCCAAAACTTCGTGTAAAATTTAGTGGACGCGGCCTATCGAGGTCTTTGCAATGTCAATCAGCTCACGTACCTTCAATCGGCGATCGGTAAGTGCGGCATAGTGAATTTTTGTCACAATCTTCTCGGTCGTAGAAGTTTTGGAACGCCCTGAGCGATTATCGTCTTAAAGTGGATATACGACCATGTTTAGATAAAGCAGTTCAATTTTAAGCGTCAGACACGAAGGGGTGGGGCTTTTTAATATGAAATCTAACTCCTTTTGTATTTCTATGGGGGTTAAACTCTTTAAACAGCTCGTATATCATTTTATCCATTTGTAGAAAATGTTAACACTACACGAGCGTCACAAACAATTGATTACACATACGCGTCTGGAACTTTATAGGTGCCATCTAAAGGACGATACTTAACAAATATCATAGTAATTTGGCCATTTTGGCGACATCCCTAAGTCAAGTCGAAGACTTTAAGGAAACGCCTTATATCGATGCTAATAATATCCGAAATGACTTGTGGACGTGCAGTCAACGTAAGGGAGGCTAATCATTACTCAAATATCGATTAGTATAAGGAGAGAAAAGGATTTCTTTCGTTACTGGGTTCAACGTTCCTGAAGGAGAAGATGGATTCACCTTTGTTGCAAATTTGGAAGACCAAAAATGACTAATCCAAGCGTAGCTGCGGTTATGGTATACCATTCTAGAGGGAATATTTTTCGTCCCTCTACGTCTACTGTAAGATGGAGCATTTAACGGTATGAAGATGGCTTCGATAGGAAATCCGCTTCAAAAGAAAAACTGACAGCCGGACATCAGGGTGCTAGTGTCGCCTTTGCTTTGCATTTTTTCCCAAGTGCAAAAAGAATTCTAGGACACGGTAATATAGAGTGACAAAAAAGTGTTTTCACGCACAGATAAAACTTCTGCAGCCCGGAATAGGCAGAGACTGGAGGAGGTCTCTTTCTGGAGATGGGTGTCTGCGGATATCCCCAAGAATGAACTGGGAATTACGTACAGGTCTTGGAGGATTACTAGTCAGTGTTCAGACCGTATAACCTGCTGATGATATGGAAGTCATTAATCATGTTCTCCTCCTCCATGTTATTAAGCCTGAAAAAAGAGCAAAATTTGTCGACCGTTTCCCGTCCTGAATAGAATGGGACGCTGATGACCTGAGATGTTAAAGAGTGTCCATAAATAAACCAAATCAAATCAAATCTTCCATGTTGGGCTAAACTTACTGATCTGAACTTCTGGATTATCATGACTAACGAATGGGGTTGAAGGTAGGGGGGAAAAAAAACGCCTGAATGCTTTGAGAAACACGCTCCAGAAGATGTAAATATCTCATGTGCTCGATGTAAAAATTTGACGTACCAGATATTGAAACAAACACAAAAATAGTCAGATTTGTTACCTTTCTTTTAAAATTAATTATTTATTTGAGGCTAATCTGCTCCATCAATATCGTTCTAGCCACTCGTATGTTAAAAAAAAATCTTTTAATTTATCTCGCCCTCTCATTTCGTTTACTCTCTTATTTAAGGAGGATTAAGTATGAACTTTGAAGTCGAGGCTGCTGTAACAAATAACACCACCCCAAAGTCTTCTCCAAGCACACACTCACTGCAGTCGGAAAACATATGAACACTATTTCGCTTGTATGCAATCAAGTACACAAATGAAGCCGCGGGCCTCGGGCCTGTCACCGCTCGCTCGGTGTAGAGAATATTCTATTTGCATAAATAACTCGCAGAATTTCAAGCAAGAGACGAATTGCTTTGGCCATAACAATTGTAATACATTATTTCTCCAACACGAAAGCCATTTGGTTAGATGTGTCGTTGTTTTCATTAGCATTGTGGAATTTAATTGGCAGTACGCTTCGGATAATTATTCAGTAAAAATTGACAAAATGTGCCCTAAAAACAAAAAAATACAGTTTTATATTACAAAATAAGGACAGATTTAATTTAAGGATGTCCCAAGTAATTACAAAGTTACATAGAGTATAATTATCCAATTTTTTATCCATTCACAATTCTTGTTTTTACGTAATAACCAAATGGTACTGCTGGTTATTATGTCTTATTTTTACTCACTTTTGTTCTTATTTTATAAAATTATTTCTATATATCTTAATTACTTTAGCTTAATCCTCTCGCAAACTTCTAGTAATAAAGCATTTTTAATATTATTCTTTGCCTTAGTAAATACACAAATGTTTTTCATCAGCAACAAACAACGCATTTTTAATATCATTCTTTGCCTTAGCGTATACACAAAAGTTTTGTGTGGTTTTTTTTAAATCACCCATTCATATTAGTCTAGTTTGAAGGGAAATTTTTCTTTGCTACACACAGCAAATTGCAACGAATGATGAAATGTTGCTTTCGTAGGCACTCTTTGCTAAATGATTGTTGTGCTCTTCAGGGTTAGAGTCTCCTGCTACCTTTTCATTACTACGAAATATCGGCTTAGAAAGCACCAGCCTCAAACCAGGTTTCCCAACTTGTTAAGTCTGCTAAAAACGACAGCAGAACGTAATGGGCCGTTTCATTGAATTTCTCTTTACAATTTGGGGCCTGGTATGTAGAAATCAGGGCCTTCACTTCGGGAAAGAAAGTGACAGCGAGATCAGAATAACGTTATTTTGAAATACGTGTGACTTTACACACTCATGTCAGGTGCACCGTCAGTATAGACTACGTAACCAACAAATGCAAGCATTTATGTGTATAATTGTAAGCAGTAAGCAACTATTGAATAATTTGCTTACGTAACACGTCTATTACTAGTAGATATTCCTGTTTCTTTGTTAGAGTTTCAAACAAAAAATTAATTACAGATCTTTGTTCCACGTCATTGTTGCAAGGAGCGAGACAGAAGTTCATTTTCCTTTCGTCTTCTCTCTGAGTTTATCCAGCATCACTTTACAAAGTTCACAAACGTGACATTTTCTGATTGTTGAATAATATGGGACTGTCAAGGTCTGTTTGCCGAGACAAATATTTTATAAGTATCTTCATCGGATTTATTGACTAAAACTGCTGTTACACGCTCTGGTTCAAGATTAAAAATTTTATATCTTGTCATTTTGAAGATGCTTCTGAATTTTATGCCTTTCAATTGTTCCTTACAAGCTTTAAACTCGCGCAGATACCGTTTAGTACCTTCGTTTTGTGTATTGTGAATATAATGGCCACAGCAAAGCTGTTTGATACAACCGAATTCGATTTGAGAACTTGCCAATGCTGTTCATGAATGGGAAAAGGCAATTGTTACACGTGATTATTGAACTTCTAGAGCCACCATTGTTGATGCTGTGAAGAATCTCTCTCCTGGTGCTACAGAACTCATTGTCAGCTATGCTGTTACACTTTGGGCATGTGAGATATTCATATTCTTATACTATTGTTAATGGGTGTAGCTGGATAAATTTGATGCGTCAAATATGGAATTTTTATCAGTACAAAATATGGCAAAAGATAATTATTTTAAATACAAATAATTAAATATAACTCTACAAGAATTTTTTCAGCATGACAAGAATTATGTTTTTTTAAAAATAACGTAATGTGAAAATTGAATCTCGAATGTCTATTACTATATTTCAGTAACATTGTGCCGCCAGAAATCATGTTGTACTCTAATTGTTCGAAAATGAACATAATAATAAATTATTTTGGATGAATGTATGAATTGATTGCAAACTGAATCGAGTAAACAATAAAAACATTTTCTTGCAGTTCTCTATAACGTTGATGTTATATATGTTTCTTTTCACAAAGTGGAAAACACATATTTCATTCACTTTAGATGAAAATAGGGATGGAATACTTCCATTGTAATCAGATAGAAAACATTCAGAAGACTGCTTAAAATAAGAAACTACAGAGGATTTGTTATTGAACTGAGTTAGCCGAAAATAGTTTCAGATATAGGAGAGGCATTTATATTCTACTGAACCTCCATGAGGTAGGTGTGAAGTCGGGAGTACAAAGGGCATCCAGATCTACAGATGCGATCAGGGTCCCTAATATTTCCCGGATTGTACACTCGGAGGCCGGTTAAGCCCCCCCCCCCTTCCACCCTGCAAGGAGTTCCAGCTCCTCGGAAGGGCCGCTTTCACACCAGACGGTCAGGGTAGAAATATTTTCAGTGAGCAAATTCTACTACCGCATGCCGCACACCTCAATCTACTCGTCTGATCTTGCAACTCTGAAACGGTGGACTAGGGAATGAAATAACGGACAAGGATTCCTGGTAAGCTATTTCCCATTCCAGCTTTCACCTAGTGACCTGGGAAGACCACGACAAACCCAATAAAAGACAAAAACTGTGAAGCAAATACAAAAATGACATGCACAGAGATGATTGTGTCATTTCCTATAAAGAACGGTAGAAGCTTTGCAGATGTGGATTTCTTGTATCACAAAGGCTCCTGTCGTTCGTGAACGTGGTAAAAGTGATTGTGCTGTTAAAACTGCTAAAACTTGAACATCGGACATATTTATTTTTGTGCAATTTACGGTCGATTCAAGAATATTTAAATAATTGTCTTGAACAATGTCCAGAAATATGGAAATAGTGAAGTCCTCAGGCATTCCCCAGCTATGCAGGGAAAAAATTAAAACATTCCACAAATATAAATCGTAAGGTTTTAAATCTGGGGGTATAGTAAGCCACAAACACTCTCTCAATGCGCAATTAAAAAGACAGGCTTATAAATGAAATGCGTGAACATTTAGATGAACGTAAACAATATTTCAGAAACGAAATAACGTGTCAATCGAAATTAGTTTTTTCGCTACAACGCATCTATCGCAACAAATGGTGCATGTTTTCACATATTTTAAAAGGTAAGTATTTTAAGTACATTCAGAGCTTATAAATTTAAAAATGTTATAATAAATTAGTACTGTTTATTGTTAATGCTACAAATATTCTTGATTTATAAAAAAAATCCCATTTGTTTTATTTTGTTATACCACAGTGTCTATCCCGCTTTGAGTTGCCCGACTGCCAGGTTCACTTTGTAGTGTAAAGCAAGGCCTAAACAAACAGATGACAGTTTTTTTAAAGTTTATCACAGAATTAGAAACTTATTTCTCCCCTTTTCCTTCAAGAAGTGAATAATCTGCTGATATTTCTTTTGAATATTTCACGTTCTTTTAAATTGTATTTTTGTCACTAGAGAATGTATATAGTATTTTTCTATTTAAAGATTTATGTATCTTAAAATATTCCTTATTACTTATATTTGGGACTTCATTGTATAGTTGTGCTTCATAAATTTGCTATGACGTTTGTCATTATTTGAATTAAATTAGCTGACCGCCTTTATGTGAGAAACTCCGTATTTTCCATGTTTCAAAATTCTACAGCAATTCTTTTTCCTAACCCGTATCCTTTAACTCGACGTTGTTACAATTTCTTTTACTATGAGATTTGAAAGCAAGTTTGGTCTTTTCAAATGGTTGCTGGCCAAGAGGAAACGAGTGCAGCGGTACGAGAGAGTTGCCATATTTTAGTCTCTAGATAGATTTGGATCTGGCGAAACAGCTGTTAATTTGGGTCATTCCTCTGAATATTTTAATAAGAACAGGGATAGCATGACAAGGACGGAGTTAGGTTATAGAGGCTATAACGCTTCTTACCCTTCGGAAGAAAGATTTTTACCAAGTCTGAATGAAAGTTTTAGACGAAGTGTCTTTGAGTACTTACAACCGATAATAGAACGTATTAAAAACACCATACATCAAGCTGCAAACAGCGCATTGGGAAGGAGGAATAAAATATTTCTAATCCAGGGTTAAAGTAAGGAATACTCATAGTTAAAAGCGCGAAAGAAAAGAAGGGAAGCTATTAAAATAAAGCTTCTGTAAGTCTAAAATAGCCAATTAGCAATTTAAAACAACCAGTGAAATGAAATAGAAGTCAGGAGTAATAAACAGTATTTAAACTGCAATCTCGATGGATAGCTGCAGCCATTTACCAATTATTTTCGCTTCAGTGTGAATAGTAGGGAAGCACTGTTTATGGGAATGTAGGTGCTAGGACACTGAGCGCAAAGAAGTCAATGACATTCATCACGTGTGGTACATTGCACTGAACAAATAAACAGGTAAGCATACGTCACGCTCTATGCGCTCTGGACATCATCTTTGTCCTCGTGTTTGCGTGCTGTCTTTCTTTTAAGTTGGACTTGTAAACAGAAGAGTGTGGATAACAACGTTTGCTCTCTTGTGGACTGTATGGCAGTATAAAACTTTCCTCTAAGACTTGAGGAAACATTTAGATTTGTAAATTCCTGAAAAGCTTACGCGGTCCAGTTTACCAAGATTAGCGTTGGTTTTAGCGGTTACTGTTAAAGCATCTCTTTGAGTCTTCGCCATGCTTTTGTTACCGCCACGGGTGGCCGAGGTCGTTAAGGCACGGACTCGTGAGCGGGAGGTCTGCGGTTCGAATCCCGCCAGGACCGTCCTCCCTGACTGGGGTTTTTTCCAGGTTTTCCTCAGTCTTCATAACTGGCAAATGCCGGGGAGGTACCTAAACTTAGGCCTGGAACGCTTCCTTCGTTAAAAATAAAAAATATCCTTTCCCAATTTATCATTTCATCTCATGTATCATCAGTGTCCACCGCCTGTGGTGCCTCAGTAGTAAAAACGGGCGTTAAACACCATTAAAAAAAATGCTTTTGTTTGAAAAGTCATTTAGCAGTTGCTTCTATGTAATATAAAGTCCCATACCAACGGCTCGAGGAATAAGCGGGTATTTGAATATTGTGTACACTGCATGCGTATGTGATAGGGGCAGACATTACGTACAACATAAGTTTACAATGTAACAACTTACACTGATTTCTCCCTTTTAGTTTGTTAAATGTCAAATAGCTTACTGCGATTCAGGCCTTTTCAGAAATTTTGTCTCATTTTATTTAAATAATATATACCAAATTTTGTTGCTAAAAAAAATTTGGTGCCGCTAAAGCGCTTTTTAAATTTTGGGTATCAGCTAAAGTCCTCACCCATAATAGTCTGATTTTGCTAATTTTCAGAAATTATTTTTCTTATTTTATTTCAATAGAATACGCCGAGTTTCGTTGAGAATAAACAAAAATGACAGCCTCTAGAGCGATTGTTAAATGTTCGCTTTAGGTTAAACTCTATTCTCAATAGTCCAATTTTGCTAATTAACGAAACTGATCAATTGATATTTATATGCCGAGTTTATTTGAGGAAAAACAGAAATTGCGGCCGCCTGAGCGTTAACACACACATTTTTCCCATTTCATTTTTGGTGCATAGTAAGTAGGATCAATGGAAAATATTTTTTCAAAAATACTTTCATGGTCACAACCGCAATATTCCTTCGGAATTCGCTATAAGGAAGAGTGCAAATTGGATGAAGGGGAGGGGAAAGGATGTACATTCTTTGTGTTCACACATTCAGAAGCAATATTACAACATTTGTGCGGGTACACCTCATGTCCTATATTGTTTGCAATACGGCAGCTGCTATAAACTGCATTCTGCAGCAGAAATAGGTATTTCCAACATACCATAGAAAGAGAGTCGAGTTGATTATTAGAAGACAGCAACGTAGGCTACACGCAAACAGCTGCAACCTTCTGAACTATGACCTGCTTGTGATAGCTGTTTCAGTCAGACTTGAACAACGAATGTGATCACTGTCTTCTTCCTGGTAGAAACGCTGCCTTGCCCCAACAGCAAACGCGATTTAGTTAAAATCGGAAATTGAATCTTTGCTGATGACCAGGCTCGAAACCTATTATTATTATTATTATTATTATTATTATTATTATTATTATTATTATTATTATTATTATTATTATTATTATTAGGTTTATTTAAGGACACGCTTATCATCTCTGGTCATCATTGTATCGCGGCGAGTGGCCGAGGTCGTTAAGGCGCTGACTCATGAGCAGGAGGTCTGGGTTTCGATTCCCACCAGAACTGTCCTCTCTGTCTGAGGATTTTTCCAAGTTTTTCTCAGTACTCATAAATGGCAAATGCCGGGGAGGTACTCTAAACTTAGGTCTGGAACGACGCTTCCTTCCTTTAAAAAAAATCCTATCTCAGTTTATCAGTTCATCTCATGTGACCACCGCCTTTGATGCTTCAGTAGTTAAAAATATTTTTTAAAAATACCTGGTTATTAGCGTCCGATTCAATTGAGGACCTGAAACGACCGATAAATTTTGCTTACAGGCCTTCAGGTTCTTTTACTTGCTGTAAATCTCTTACATAGGATCAATAACTTCATTTTCTTTCCCAAGCTAATCTTATTCACGATTGAAATCAATTTGTTTCATTTTCTGAATTTATCTTTCTTCTTCTTCGCCTACAGGATGCACGAAAAGCATCGACTTAAAGACCTAGGTCTGTGGCATAGGCTACAAATTGCCTCTAATTTAATCCGCAACAAATTGCAGAGTTTGGCATAGGACACAATTGCAGAATATGTAAATAATGTACACAAAATTGCAATACAAAACGGTATAGAAACACGATAGCATAAAATTTAGAATAAAAGAAAAATAAGGCGAAAAACAGAGGGGGGAAATTAAATGAAAAGAAAAGAAAGAAGAAGGAGAAGAGTAGTAATTTGGCATATAGATTGTCTGAATCTGAACCAAGCTAAGTTACTTATACAGTTAGTAATCCTCCCCTCCTCTCCTGTATGCGATTCAATTTCATTCCAGCTGTTTGTTTTTGTTTTCCGTTTCATTGGCACGAGTTATGCCTGTTTTCTAGCCAACTACTCTTTCGTCATTGCCAGCTTTCTATACCTGTGCAACTTAGGCTTTATGTATCCTTGTCCAGTAGACCATATCGATCTTAACCGCAGTCCTGTTTCCAGATATATTAATGAGACATGGAGTAGATAAACAAATTCCTCAAGAACGTGCTTCATCATAAGAGACATTCATAGCATGCAATTACTTCTGAGCAAAGGTTAACTTATTGATAAACTCTAGAATACCTTCACATAGTTTCCGTTCCATTCAGTTTCTTGAAAATGGAGAAGACCCGACTTTGGAAACTCTGAAGAATAAGTAATAATGTTGTGTTAACAAAGTTCTCGCCTTTCAAACAGGTTCCCATTACAGCTGTCAAGCACCCTTATCTTTGTGCAAGGTTAGGGGAAGCGACACACTTCAACGGGCTTTAACCCTAGAGAGGCTGAATTCAACTCAAGTCTCAAGGTGCCTCATGGGAAAGTGTGGATTAAGTTGCCTGCCCCAGCTCCAGAACGTATTCACAAATCTCTTTCTGATTTTAATTCAACTGCTACCTGCATATACAGAATGATTCGGAACGAGTGGGTAAAAAGTAAACGGGAGAAGCTTGATGTTTAACAGAAAATTGTCAGCTTTATAGCTTGCTGTTTTCAAACAGTTTATAATGTGTGTTACAAAATTATCTAAAAATTTCGGCCACAAGCTCAAAGATGCGTTACAACGGCGTTTAAGATTCTGTTGCAATCTTTCATAATACCATAACAAATATTGAAACACAAAAGAAACGTCTGTAATCTTGACAAAATCCATTTTTCTGTTCACTATCATAAATGAAGCTATGAGTGTTCAAGTACAATGATTTAGGGCCTGCTCTTCCAATCCAACACAGCACAGCAACTGAGAAATGTAACTTCTAGATGGTCGCGGGTGTTTTCACTTCTCTTGTTATGCTGTAGCAACAGATAACATAATACTTATTTTACGAACTGCATGTAAACATGATCGTTCGGGACAAATATTTGGATAGTCTCATCAAATATTACGAGCTGATGAACGTTGATGCAACTGTAAGTTTTAAGATGTCCATGATCTAACTTAAGGCTATTCCATAGCCACCGCAAGCGACGAGGCCTAAACAGTAAACACCACCAATTGCAAGATGTTTGTCAGAACAAATAATATTTAAGTCACTGCCACAAATGGGTTATGGAGTAGCCACAAAAAATGAGTAATTGCAGTTTATTCTCTGTAATACACTCAAGCACATTTTCTTCAAATTCGATTTTGTATGTTGTCTACCACAAACAGGCGATCTAAGGAAACAACCTTTCACCTTTGAGGTGATATCTGTTGAAAAATTGGTCTCTGGAAAGTCTTTCAGCAGCAATGAAGGTCTAGTCTCCTATCAGACGGTATGGTGCAAATTTTGAATCTGATTGTTTATTGGTCATTTTTATTTTTTTAAGATATAAATACGATTGACAGAATCACTTTGAGAGCAATAGATCAACTAACATGGAAGGATGACATTCCTGGATTGTTAGGAAAGGAGAAGGATATTTCGATACTTCAGTCTTACTCAACAGCATCTCTGGGAGGAAGGGATGAGATGTGAGAGTCACCGGGCAGTGTGGATCAACGGGCGGTGAAGCACGACGTAAGCGATGACATTATTTATAGATAGAAACCCCGACACCGGCAAAGCCACCTCCTTCAATGAGTTCGAACCCCTCAAAAGTGACGCTGCCATATCACACACTGGAGCAGAAACCCTTCCAAAGCGCAAGTCACCGTCACACCGCACAAGCCCACCTAGCCTTGGCACTTTCGACACCGTATCGTCCAACCGAATGAAGAAATGATATTATATGGAAAATGATATTGTATAATTAAGTCACTTCGCTCGATTGTCTTCACTACTCTATCCCATACCTCAAAATGTTGTATAGGACATCTTTCCATGAGCAGAAGGACAATGTGCATTATTTGGAAAGGCACATAATGGAATTGAATAAATCAAAAACAATATCACTCTCAAAATGCGAAAATACTAGAAAAGTATTGACTTATATCTATCTAAAAATTAATTTCTAGAAAAAGCTAACTTTTTATTATTACTAAACATTCTAGGGAACATGGAACTATAGCATATTAATAAAAACTTAAATATTACCATAAATAACATAGTTTACTTTGCTGATTGATCGATGATTACCTTAAAATTTGGATCCCCTTGTATGTACTTAAAAATAGGATTTCATTTTGGTTGTGTATTGTATAAGGAGGATACTTTACACTATATCATATAATTTATTACCACAATTTAATATTTGTTAACGTTAATAAATCCTCTAACTCCACTTAATCCATTTTATGTGACTCTTCTGAATATATATTAAAATAGTATTGAACGTAACATAAACATGCACAGATGTGGAATTAATTATATGTCGTATTATTTTCAATAAGACGTTTTTCAGATTAAATTATTAAAACGTTCAGAAATGCGTGTCGCGTCTATGAGGCTACAAAATTATTTATTTAGCAGTAATGTAAATGTGTGTATATATATATATATATATATATATATATATTACCCTCATTGTGGTCTCTTGTGTGCTGCTGAAAGTTATGGACTTAAAATGAAAAGAGCGAGAAAGGGATAAGCTAGGATAACAGAAAAGAAATACCTGGAAGAAGAGGTAAATACGAAAGTTTTTAAACCTAGAAGTTTGTGGATAGAGAAATACTAAGTAAATACAGAGGAAAAAGAACTTAAATATAAGTTTGGAACAAACATTTTATGCCCGATAAAGATTCTTAGTCATTCACTAGGAAAATTAGGAAACAAATCCAAAAAACATAGAAAGAAAAAAAGGGGGAGAAGAATGAAATTTCTTCCATAAAGTCCAATGGAGATGGCTACAGTTGTTAAAAATACTTTGGTTAGAAAAAGTGTTCCTTATGCAGTAAAGAAAGTAAATGTTTAGCAAGAAACGGAAAACAAACCTTGCCCAAGAAACACCGTGTATATTAAAGACCTTTTCCCTATGGGATGACGTAAATTACAGGATCCTGGGTGGAAGGATGTGGTTAAAGTTAAAACATTCCCATCTACATCATAGAATATGTTTGAATGAATGTTTTGATCATATCTTAGGCTTAGCACGGCCTATCAAGAATCTGTTTTGTATAAATTGAAAAGTCAAAAAGTTATGTACTGCGACCGCCTTATCAATGAAATAAAAATTGAAAACATTCTTTGCTGAAGATTGTGTGAACAATAACTACCAATATTTAACTAATACAGTGCGGTTATTTGAGTTACGCGTCGTCTGAGTGCTGGTTTGTTGTTTTGGTTTATTTACGGACGCTCTTAAACATCTAGAGGTCATCAACGTCCCATTCAATTCAGGGCGTGAAACGGTCGACAAATTTTGCTCAGGGGCCTCTTCTTTCAGGCTTGAGGTTTTTTTTTGGGGGGGGGGGATGGTAGTGTTTAACACCCGTTTTTACCACTGAGGCACTGAGGCGTGAAACGGTCGACAAAATTTGCTCAGAGGCCTCTTCTTTCAGGATTGAGGTTTTTTATTTGGGGGGAGGGTAGTGTTTAACACTCGTTTTTACCACTGAGGCACCACAGGCGTTGGGCACTGATTATACATGAGATGAAATGCTATATTGGGAAAGGATTTTTTTTTTAAGGAAGGAAATGTTCCAGGTCTAAGTTTAGGATACCTCCCAGGCATTTGCCATTTATGAGGATTGAGGAAAACCTGGGAAAAACCTCAGTCAGGGAGCACGGTCCTGGCGGGATTTGAAACTCAGACCTCCCACTCACGAGTTCCCTCTTAACGACCTCGGCCACCCGTAGCGATAGGTTCAACAACGTTCTTTATCGTGCCGTAAATACACAACATGGCACCCAAGCCTTTATTTCCCTTCCGAAGGAAGTCATACTTAGAATGTTTACGCCCGAAAAAATACATCGATCCTGGCAGAGTTTGAACCCGCGATCTTGGGTTTAGGAGGCAAGTATGGTTACCACTACACCACCAGAACCGATCTTTCTGAGTACGGTATCATACTCCGAGAAAAGGGATATACAATCGCCAAGCGTATTTTTATGTTCTTAATGAAAGCATAAATTAATACTTTTTTAAAATCATAGTAATAAAAACTAATCTGTGTTATAAAAATGTTGAAAATTAGTCTCATTCAGCGGAAATACATAGTCGGCATCTATGTAGAAAATTCCTGAATTTCATCTAATATTTTTCCCCAATAACACGGCAGTTTGGAGCACGTTTCTTCTTATTGAGAGACCCTTTCTCCTTTGTAACAAATTGGCGAACATTTTTTCTACTTTGCGAGGATTTTTTGCCTTATCGCTTAATTAGGATTACGCACATTGAAAGCACCGAGTGGCACACGAATGCATGAGCATTTGCTAACAAAGCCGCCCTCAACCTAACTACAAGCTGGTACCTGCACCAGTTGTCAGCTATATGTGACTGTGACAACTGGCTTCTCACAATGCATAGCCGCGCTCTGCCGATTTGCAACTCAAATAATCTCACTATATGTGTAATATATCTAATTTAAGGGAGTGACTATAAATCTGTACGGAAGGAATGGAATGTTAACAAGTTTAATGTCTATGGGCAATGAGGAATAGTAAACTATAACAACAGTTTCATACGTTTAAAATTTATTTCAAATAAGAAAACATTATAAAAATTTCGAAGGGTTCAATATCATTATTAGTGACACATCAATACCGAATTTGATTTACATAGAACACAGTCTTTGTTGCAAGATAAAATACAGAATGCACTCTGGCACCAGACATAATTACTCTCTTCACAGCGGTTTCCAGGCTTGGTCAAAGATGTTTAGTAAATATCAATAATTACGCGACTGATAAAACGTACAATATTTGAGGGTTCTTGAAAAACATAATCACTCTTCAAACCGAGATTCTAATCTTGAGCAGGTACACGTTTGTGTTGATGGGTGGTGTTTGATTGTTTTAAACAGGTACATTCTTTTTAATTTGAGCTACTTTGCAGTTTTGCAGTTAATATCGCTTTGTCTTTAAAATGCACTTGTAGATGAAGGCAGTAAACGAATTGTGTATAGATCAGTGCAGTGAACTTCCATTACAGCTTGAGTATGGCTCTTGAATCAGATGATCGCACAACAAACTTTTAGAATCATGTAAGTTACAATGTTTACAAACACACTTACCTATATATACCGTGTCCTTATTCCGCTGCACAATCGACGTGGAAACCGTGACCTTATGTGGATGCGCGATTCCCGATAAGACTGGAATTAAAGTCCAACCTATGCAATTGAGCTTGCTCGGTCGCGATTATCATGACAATTGTTTCGGTTTTATTTCTGTAGGAAGAGCATGCCAGACCTTCTACTGCGTATTTGTATATTGTGGACTATGCCGACTAGAACAAAGATGTTTAATGCTAAAGAAATTGTACAAGTGCTCTAGGACCGAATTTCGGGCTAAATTTCCAGAAGTAGCATCTCCATTGGGAAGTGCAATATTCAAATTGCTGAACAGGGTTCGAACCCAAGGAGATTTTATTGACAAGAAGTCAGGCCAAAGCCAGGTTTTTTTAACAGAGAAGAAGTTTAAGGAAATATGCTGTCGATTAGAAATTCTCCTCGTAGGTCATTTACATGGTTACCGCGTTGTGTAACTGTCGCCAGAGCGTATAAAGCCACTCAGCTGCTTCATCTTCATTCTTATAACATTACAGTCTTACCTGTAATAAAACCCGCACTGAAACAAAATATTCGGGGGGATGGATTGCTCAAGTTTTTCAATATTTTTTCAAAAGGATTCATGAATGTCTCACAGCGAAGGACAGGCACTTCGAGCATCTACTATGATAGTGAGTATAGTGTTAATTACTTTAACAAAAGAAACATATAATACCCACCATGAACTTCGACTCTGCGATATGATTTAGTATGACATTTGTCTAGGCCGTTAAGCAGTAACTTCCCGTTGGCAAAATAAATTTCCGATTGCGTAGCGGAATAATGACCTTGTACAAAATATAAATAAAGGTGTATTCAAACTTCTGATTTATTTTTAGGCTTTTTATAGAAAATAACACACATTAAATTAATGGATGACACCAAATGGAAAAACTTCGTTAGACTTTAAGATTACACACATTAAGCAAATTTTTCATTGTTTTCCATGAATTACGCTGGGATCATCTGAGAGTTGAGAAGTAAATTGGACACTTTTGCTCCATACGAGGATTATGCAAAAGTCACGTGTCATAGCTATATTATTCCGCAAATATATGAGCTAGGCATGAAATGTTAAAATATACGATTTGAAGGCCACAACGTTGGCTTATTATAATTTATGTATGGACTTTTCAAATTATAGAGAACGGGATAAGTACAATGAGACGTGAAAAACATTTAAAAATGTAACTGTTTTTCTGCATGTGCGAGTATTTATTGCTCAACTATATAAAAGATTAAAAGGAATCACTCACATATGGTATTTACAATCCTTCAAAATCTAAAATGTCCAAAAGCACTGTCAACATTGTGAAGGCCCCCAATGTTCCCAGCCTTGCCGTAAATGCATCTTACAACCCCACATGCTGTGTTCGCCATAAGAAAGCGTCTACCATGTGTTGGCCAATTTAAGTTTTTTATTCGATCAAAATAATGTGGGTAAAGGTCCGGTGGGTGCTCAAGAGCATGAGAGTGTTCTTCTCACATTCTGCTCAATGGGCTATCGCGTCCTCCTGAAGAGGGAAGGTATTGAGCAGAAATTTAGGTCATGTCTACAGTGTGACCGGAAAGTCTCTTTACACTGAATTTGGAATTCTGTACAGCTTACCTTCTTTGTGTGTGAGCTACTTCACGTTCATAGCAAAGCCTTGCGTACGTAAATTGTTGGATTGTCATCCTAAGGGGTGACAATTTCAAACGCTGCACGAACTGTGTCTTTCAGCTGCTCGTTGTTGTTGATATATCGGCATTTCACAATGTCCCAGAGTAAATTGCTACTGTAGTGAAACCAGAACTTCTTGCAGGCCAATGTAGCCAGAGACAGTTCTGTCCTGTCCAGTGCAACTATTTTGGAAAATTTCGTCCAGACGTCAGCGTACATTCAAAGGAAAAGGGTTTGGTTCGCCGTCCTGTTGAAGTCAAACGGTTGCCTTCAAAGCAACCAATGGCTCATTGATAACTATGCTGATTAGTGGAGTCATCAGAGAAATAAAACGACCTGGGACGTTGTAAATTTCTTTAAAAAATAAAGATTTTCTTTTGGCTGAGAAAAGACATTATGGCTACGATACCTGCGATAAATCGCACATTTGTAGTAGAACATGGCGTTGTTTATGTCGTTTGCGCTCGTAAAGCTTTGAAGCATTTGATGACGTGCATGCGCACGTCAATCCAGGTCAGCATCAATTAACTCATTAAACGCGGCTGATAATTAGCATTTAATTTTCATGTCGCTCCGTTTGTGGTCTTGTATTGTCGATCTTGGAACGCCTAATTCTACAGAACGTTTGGGTGTTGATGTAATAGACAATCATTGAATCGATACTTCCACAGCGGCATAAGCCTCGACTCAAGCTCTCGGCTTCTCCCTGTGAGAGCAGTTTCTGTAGCAAATATCTTCTTCTCCCGTTCCAGTGATAGTTTGCCAAAATGCACCGTTGTTTTCTCCCACAACATTTTAACAAACGCTTTCCCACGCTAAAAGGCTTGTGTTCGCCATCATGTCAACACGCCTTTTGAGAGGAAATTATTGCAGTTTCTGATATCACCTTCAGATATTAAAAAGGGCAAGATCGACAGATCGTTCGATTAATTATCGTACTCGTACTATGCATGCCTCGCCTTCATCCAACCTGATTAAGTATAGCGTAAGGGACCATTTGACCAACACGTAAGTGGAACTAAATGTGGAATTAAATGGCGTCTGTTGGCTACAATGACCACGAACTTGGCAGGAAATAACTTTTACCGAAATTTTTGCCCTGGTGGTGAATCTGAATGTCTTTCTGTGCTGATTTTGTTAGTTCTGGTCTACAGTTCATTAAATGGTCACTATTCTCATCAACATGTGATCCTTACTTGATTCTCACACTGCACCACAGTGTCGTAATATGCATTTAAGTTAGTGTATGTGACACTCGCTTTTAAGCGAATTTAAGGAATGTAAGTGCCTGTAATTCCTTCTGTCTTTCTCCATGCATTGAGCAATCACCACACGTACGTTTATAATTAATAGGTACAGTCACAGAACTCGCATTTCTTTCACGCTCACATGCTGATGCCCGGCTATCAACATATCGTGTTTTACAGCTTACTTTCTCACAAACTCAATATGAAATTCGCCCGTATTCTTCTCCAAGAACGCCTGCTTTCACTTATTAAGCCGGATCATGCATCTTCTGCATTACAGTTTCCCATCATGTAAATGCCACAAGGGTGTCACTTCAGAATTCAGGCGATGGATTCTCAAGGCACTGTATACTCGTTCAATTTGTGGTAACGAAATTAATGTTAACAAAAAAAAAAAAAAAAGTTGCCATATCTATGCAGTAGCTCTTTTATCTGAGTGAGTTAATCATCCTATAATTTCTTAGGCACTATAGAGTGATAATATAAGGTTGAATAGTATGGGAATGGTGGCACGACGGCCACACTGATAGGCCCCCACAGACGTAGGTACAAGAGGAAGAAGTGAAATGAGGATTACAACAGGCGCCAGATCTCGGGGCGATATGCGTGCGGGCTTATGCGCGTAACATTTGCTCAGATTGTAAGTCCTAGACTATGGCAGGCCTGCAATAGGCACAACGGTATGCCCTTCGGAAAAAGCGTCCAGGCTCAGGATAGGCTCCCAGGTGATGGAGCATCTAACCAAAATACCTTCTGTCTTGTATAATATATGAATGTTGTTGTTACCCAAGTAACTCATCCCTAACTGACACCCTAAGTACTGTGTATGTGAATTAAGTGTATTCTATCTGTACCAAACAGCTGCAGGTCAGAGGATTAATCTTCATCTATGAGAAATTGTTCCAAACTCTATCGGTCACTCTTGTAACGAAAAAATAATTGTATAAAATACACAACCTATATAACTTGAATTACTGCGTACACAGCGTATTAAAAGATTATCCACCAGAATTCGTTACAGCATATGTTATTGGAATATAAATTACAAATAACATTTTAATTATGGATCCATAGCATATTTTCCCGATATTCGATATTCTATACATATACACGTTTAAATTTGATACTTTCATATACTTACCAGATAAAGTTAAATTTTCTTGTTTTATTGTTTTGATAGCATTAATATATAAAAATAATGACATGGCCTGAAATGTTTCTTAAGTGTTGCCAAATCTGAAGGAAAATTCCTTTTGCAATGCAGCAAATTATTATCCAATTAAAATAGTTTCAAACTTCACTCATATTATCCGGTAAAGGCTGACCATGAAACGCACTGTATTCTGTCACTTCGAAATAATAACTGTCTTGAAAACAACAAATCAGCTTTCATACGAAAGTCACTGATGTACGATTTGTGATTGGATAGTTTAACGTTTATCAAAAGTCTCGTAGTTATTGGTCAGACTTAGAACTGAGATTATTTGCAAGGGGAGACTGGTTATTTCATGCCTAGAAAGCGAAAATGCTAGAAATTGGTGGAATAGCAAGTAATTCATGATGCGTACAGGCAACAGTTTCGGTCCTGGATTTAGTGCTTCTCTGCATATGCACTACACAAAATGATACATTTCTTCTACCGATTGGTGCATACCCTAATGTAAAACTCCTCACTTTGGCTACCGAAGAACTGCTCCATCTCTCGTATCGTCCTGGAAATGCCTGCCACACAGAGTGGTCTTCATGAGAGGAAAGAGGAAGAATAGGTGCCAGATCGGGTGAATATGAAGGATGGGGTAACATTTCATACTGCAAAGAAGCCGCAAGCATCTGATGTGAAGAATGTGCTGGCGCGTCGTCGTGCAACAAACGAACTCTGGTAATATTTTGCACTTATTATTTAGACCTTACAGGCATAATCTGTCAAAAGCACGCCATGAGAGTCTAAAAAGCCCTAACTCCGCGTCTTTTCTTTCTTTCTTCCCTGGATGGGAGAATCTGCGTGTTTTCACTGCTTGCTCCGCTGTTTTGTCTTGGTCATGATGATGCATGCAACATTCATCCATGGTAATCAGGCGCGGAAAAAAGTCGTCAGGATTAGTTTGGCAGAGTTGCAACATTTCACAGTTTTTGCTCATGTGTGAGCAAGCAGGAGGCGACTTTTGTCATATGCGAAACGGCGTGAATGAACATTAATGCGTAACTTCTCCAAGACAAGTGCCTTCACTTGCGCACTTGGCCCATCTTCCGGGCTCGTTTGTTTACATTGGAAACGATTGCGCCCCTTAACACTTAACAGCTCAGCACACATTTCCTTGGCATTTTTTTTTCTTTCAAAAACAGGAAACAAATAACCGAACGAGCTTCCGTCTTCTCAAAAACAGAGCGACTTTAGCGGCGTTCTGCGTAATAATACCGCGGTAGAATTTAAGTGGGGAACATTACGCCTAATGATTCTACAATTCGAAGTGTGAATTTTTTCTTCGTTGTTAAAACTGATATGCAATGTATGAACGCCCCTCGTATTGCTTGTACGTGCTTTTTAAAGAAACACGCTATTGTCAAACCATCTGCAGGAATATATGGAGGTTGGAGGGAGGGGAGCTAATCTTATTATGGAGCCGGCGGTCGGGTTTAGAAGCGCACACACTTTCTTGGTAATTGCTAATTTCTATTTATAAGTTTACGGGTTTCTTGCCACCACTTTACAATGTGCTTCTAGCGACAACATTAATTGAAAATGACATGTTAAAAGTATCGATAAAGTATCGAGCTTATGTACTGGGGTATCTCTCGATGTAGATACTTCTTGAGTATAGGGGATGTCGAGGCAACCAGAAGGTTACCGGCAGAGTTCCTTCAAGTTTTGGGGTGAAAGTTTAGATAGACTGAATGGTTTAACAGAGCTGTTAAATGCTATTAAATACAATAAGGGAAAACCAAAAAGTTGGGGAATGGCTATCGTTAATACTATATACAGAATGAGTCAAAATAATCGAACATCTCTAAGATGTGATTCAAGGGATCTATTTGAGTATTTTCTTACAGGGAATGTATGCCCGTAAACGTCTTGTTATCGAGATAGAGGGCATTAAAGTTTTTCAAAAGACGCGTCGGGTTAGAGGAAATTGCGCCGAAAAGGTCGCTAAGCGTCCTTTGCTACAAGGCATTAGGAGAGTTTTGGGGAATAGCTGCGTATCTTTAATTTAAACAATGCAAAACGTTCTTAATTTAACTTGTTGGTAGCTTGTGAATATTTATTTAATTTAATTATACTATCTACAAGATACAAAACAAGAATTGGAAAATTGCATAAGTGGTTATAAAAGATTTTCAAACTGCCGATGCGCTTGTTTTCGGAAACTTCGTATTTCTCGCAGTCGTTGATATACGACAGTAAAGGTGTTTATTGCTTTATTCTGGTAGAACTAGGGCCATTAGGCTTCTTTTCCGCTCTGTCAATCTAATAGGTGTTGTGATGAGACAAATGTCTCCTTGGGTAAAGTTCAGCATAAAGATCTCGTGCCTTATTCGCATTTCCCCAAGCAGCACCATAAACATAATGCACATCTGCCAGTACTGTGTACCTAAAGTTGAACATTTTTAAAATAGCCTGTAAAAATGAAAGTCCTTCCAGTAAAAGGAGCACTAAGTATGTCCTGGTGTCTGCAGAGATTGCCTACCCCCCCCCCCCCCACGTGCAAGAAACACAAGTCGTTACATAGTTTGCGATGAAATCTCTTTACCACTTAAATGCACGCAGGTTTGAGGTTAATGAAGATGTGAATATTGTTAAAAACAGAACACAAACGATATTGCTATGGAAGATCTGTTTGGCGGAATTTCATCTAACCCGAGGCGTCTTTTGAAAAACTTTAATGCTCTCTAACTCATAACAAAACATTTACGGAGATACATTCCCTGTAAGAAAATACTCCAAAGGATTACATAAATCACGCCTTAGAGTTGTTCGGTGTCTGACTCATCCTGTATAAAGGAATAGGTAACATAGGTAGGTTCTAAAAATTACAGGGGAATGGGAATAGCATAATTGTTAACTGTAAGGATGGGAAGATTTAATTTGGTATTTTGGATATTGTTTATTTCATTAATATGTCCTTGGTTGGATCGGAGCCTGGTCCACTGCATATTCCAGCAGGTAGCTGTTGATGAATTGGGGATTGGGGTCTGAGGCAATCAAATTGGAAATTTTTTCATTTAAATTATTTAGAATTTAATATGGCAGTTGATACATAAACATTATTTAGCAAGTTTATTAATATATTAATTACGGTTGTAAAATTGGGAATAATGGGGAAAATTAATAAGGAGAAGAATGAAAAGAGAACCCTCTGATGTGAAAGATCTATCTGAAGTGGTGGCTGAAATCTTTGTCTTCTGGAATTTCAGTAGGAGACAAATGACGAACCGAAGACAGAGGTTAACATTGATGGGCAAAATTTACACACGGGGTATTCTAATTATGTTTAATTTATAATTTTGTAAAGAAATTTGTTGTAATATACAAATTATATACTTTGGGGAAAACTGCTAAGAATGGCCAGAGCCAAATAGTGAAAACTTCATGTATTAATTTTTTGTCTTATCATTTCAATAATATAACAACAATATTTTAACTTATTTTAAAACTTTCAACAATTAATATCTATCTTTTGCTGAAACGTAAATTAACTGTATGCAAAAAATATCTTTGTTTAATTTTTTATTTAACAGCTATTTTATTCTCTTCATTACATTTCATTCATACGGCTCATAATTTTATGTGTATTAAGATATGAATTCAAGTACCTCTTGCTCGGATTTTCTATATACAATCACATCAGAAATATCCAACTTATTTCTGGAGGTCGGGGGCCCTTACTTTTATAACAACTGCAAAATCTGAAAGTTTTAAATGAAAATTTTCTTGCACACCAGTGTCCTTATTTAATCGTATATCAGGAATACTTATATAATTTTTTTTTATTTAGGACCCTTAGACAAATATATAATTGATGTTGTTTAATTCTGTATTTTTCACGAATTGTTTTGAAAGATATTCAAGAGCACAGGAGTGAAAATTATTTTTTGTGTTATGAAAATGTATATTTTGAAAGCAGTTACGTTGTGGAAGTTTTTATCTGCCACTTCTATTAATATAATTCTAACCTTGATTACATTGCATTTATATTCCTACTTCAATTTTTAGATTTTTTTTTATCTTTCTCCCTTACCCTTTTTCCTGTTGTTTCCTCAGCATTTGCTATTGTATAACCATAGGAAATGTTATCATTTGAATTCTTGCTTCCAAATTGAAAATGTTTATTTGCGGAAACATTCTTATATCAAACATAACAAAACTATCCTATGAACTTACAGTCATACACGAATTTAAAGATGTATTCACCTTTATTTGGAATAAATATGTACATTATTTCCAAGTTGTATAATTTATGCTCATTTCTATCAACTGTTAATACAACAACTAACTATAAAAATATATTAATGAAACAAGAGGACTGATCATAATATTAATTTTTAATTTTTTTTTTTTTTTTTTTTTTGAGTAGTGTTTAACGCCCGTTTTTACTACTGAGGCACCACAGGCGGTGGACACTGATGATACATGAAATGAAGTGATAAATTGGGAAAGGATATTTTTTTTAAGGAAGGGAGCGTTCCAGGCCTAAGTTTAGGTACCTCCCCGGCATTTGCCAGTTATGAAGACTGAGGAAAACCTGGAAAAAACCCCAGTCAGGGAGGACGGTCCTGGCGGGATTCGAACCGCAGACCTCCCGCTCACGAGTCCGTGCCTTAACGACCTCGGCCACCCGTGGCGGTCAATTTTTTAATTTATAATAAACATTTAAATCCAATACGTTTTCCCATTGGCCTTCATATAAGCTGCTCTATTCTGATTACAAATCTTACTATAATATTAACTTAATATAATTCTGAAAAAAATTAATCATAAAAGTTCCTTCGTTTAGTTTCTCCAATTTTCATATTTAGACATTTATACCGATTGACTTTTGAGTCTACCAATTTTGGGGTTGATTTTATTTTGAATGTGTGAACGGTTCTCTAAAGTTTTGTCGATAGCCAATCATGTTCATTGTGCTGCTCATTTTAACTTAGACCTGTAGAACGCGGCAAAAAGCGATACCTATGTGCAACATTTTTCAGCCTGTTCAAAAAGCTCAACACACTAAAGCTCAAGGTTACCTATTGGCCTTGAGCACGTTAGCATATTCTGAGCTTAGTTTGGGTGTTTCGTAAAACGTATAATAGAAATTATATAAAGCATAGGGGGGGGGGGGGGTTAAAATCTTAGTTTTTGCAATTTTTGCATTTTATGATATAGAATGATTTTTTACCTTTTATTTTCCATACGCTATTCATTGTTCATTAACGTAACCCAAAACATAATTGATTTGAAAAGATAATCAGGAAAATATTAAGTCAATCTCATTCTGATAATTACCATATAATAGCTTCAGGCGTATCTAATGTCCCGGTGGCGCTGAAATTGCTTTTAACTTCCTTCAATCTCTTCCTTGGTCTCTGTAAGAAGGCATTTTCCTAGATTAAAGGTTATTAAAAATCATGTTCCAAGTTCAGTGCAAGGGACATTTGCTTTCTCTTAGCACACCAAATACTAAAGTGGAAGGAGCATATAGATATAAAATCTTGGTGCACTAATAGCGAACTATTTTGCGCCGAAAAATAAACGCTAAGTAGTAAAGTTTAATATTACTCAACGTTACAACCATTTAAAAATTGCGGCGCTAAATTAAGTACATTAAAACATATAAGCAATGAGAAGTATTTTAACTTATATTTATTCTCTTTTTATGACTTTTATTTTCAGTAATTTTGTAAATTCTTTTAAATGTAGTCAATGGGAAAGGTAATATATAAAAATATAACTGTTATCTTTTATTTGGAGTTAATGGGCATAATTTTAAAATGCCGCAATTGTCATGCAAGTTCCTTTTTTCTCTCTAAATTTCTTTTGGCCAATTTTAGCTATCATTTTGTTTCTGGGCTTGAGAGGTCTGAAAAAGTACCCATATCAATGGCGTTAGCTTTACAAGTTTTCGAGACTTTAAGTATATCCTTCCACACACTTAAACACATAGTATGCAGCGGGGAGCAAAATGTATGTTAAGAATAATTATGAAAAGAATAAGAAGATGTATTAACTTTTACAAACATATGTGCTTGGTGATGTTTTTGTTAGTGCCGGTGGATATTTTGTTCTTAAAAGTGGCATTTGGTAACTACCCTCCTTCTATATATCTCAATTCTGTAGCCAGCTCTGGAAACTATCATACACACGTCTCATGAAATTCTGCAATTTCAGCATGGATGGCAGCTTGCAGTTCTCTAATTGAGTGGTAAAGATACTTCCTTTGGGATAGCCTCAAAGAAAGAAATGTGGTCAGAGGTGAAGGGGCACTGAAGTGTGAAATGTGCCACTTCAGAAACAGTTACAATCTTGCAATCAATCGTTGTAAATGCAATGGGTATACTGCAATAAACAAATGATTTAAGTTCCCTCGGTACTATGTATTGCCTTGCTAGGTTGCTAGATGTAAATGCATCATATATCTTTCTCTACCCTTAGGAGTTAAGCTTTTTAATGCTTTGTTAATTTTCCTTCTTAATACAAAGGTATATTCTGATATCTTTCTTAGAGGGAAGCTTTTTCCTCGATCAACGAATATACTGCTAAATAGCTTCAGTGGTTACCAATCTCCAACCTGATACCTCATTTATTGGATATACACAGTCTTTAAAAATGTTCGTTCTGATTTAAATGTATACAATTCCGCACCTACCAATGTATTAGTTTTACATAATCAAACGACAGGGAAATTTCCAAGTTTAGAAGTTTTTGAAAAACTGCCCCATATTCCAGGTTCACAATTTCTATATTCTGACCTCTCTGTTACACAAACAACGTACGAGATTTAGTTCTCCTGAACTTGCTCCAGCACTTACTGAATCTACAGCTGTGACAATGCCATTTCTGAGCTTATGAATGGCTATTTCCAATGGTGGCACGTACAGCATCCTTGACATACTCTCAAAAGGAAAAAATAATGGCGTAAGATCCGGTGACCTAGGGGACCAGCTGTAAAGATGCAAGTCATGAGGTCCAGTACACGGTGAATACCGACTTCCATTTAGAAAATTGCAGGGCAAAAATGTCTTTTGCTGTTTGGTTAACATTTTCTCTAGATAAAGTCAGCTCAATAAACGTCAGAAGAGAACACTCAACTCAAACACAACTTAACTTTATAGTTACTCCGTTAACAAGTTTGTTGCACAGCTTCGTGATGGTTGTCTAAACTTGGATACTTATTTTGTCATTGATATTGACATTGTCGATACTTAAGCCATGCTCACGGCTGACCATTTGTGCCTACTCCCTAATGGGCCACCTCCGGGAGGAACCAGCTTCCCTTCCCCCGGGTTATTTAAGCCCCTCAGAAGGTCCGCATCCATTACAGAAAACCTTCCAAAGCAGCATTTCGCTCTGAATATTGAACCAATAGAGAAATGGGAGAATGGAAAATTCGTGGAAATTAAATGTCCATTCTAGTATTCACCTAAATTACCAGGGGAAACCCCCAAAGTTTGGTTGGTCGACCCAAAGGGAGTTGAACCCGAGACCTCCGGAACAGAGTCTTAAGCGTTACAGCCTGAGCTACCCCCACTGGGGTGAAAGATCCTGTACCTACTGATCCATCGTTGAGATGATAACATCATTCCCCTAACAATAGAAATACTTCTTCATTCATTATTGCAATACTGAGCTATAGATAAATTATACACTTGCAGATACCAAAAATCTATAAAAGTATTTGATATACCATCCATAAAAGATGAACAATGTAAATTTAGTGGCTTTCCAGAAGCTTTCGTTCTAAAAACTTGTCATCGTACTTTAAAAGCAACAAATATATAAATTGTAGAGCTTTAAAACGAAACTCAATGCACGCGTGCCCGCTTTAAAGGGAAACCGATCACGTTGTAAAACTGTTCCAATATGTGGATTAATTATGGCTACAGTGTAGAATTAGCTTTCCAATATGAACATGTAAATTATGTTATTAGCTTTTTGTGCACACAATTGTTGTATATACAATGGCTCCAGAAAGTATTTTTCTCACCATAATCACAAATAAAAAGTCACAGAAATCTCTTATATAAAAGTAAAGAAAATAGAATGAGCAATGTATGTGTTCAATGCTAATAGAAACTTTTGATATCGTGGCGTTTTCAACATCAAACAAATATTCTAGTCTAATCTCTTCCATCACTTCACTTTATCTGCATCATTCAACTTACTTTTTTTTTTTCTTTATTACAATTTGGCTACTTAAATTTTACTTCCTTTACTTTATGATCTGGTAGCTAAGCGAAATCTGCTTTAAGGTACTGGTATCTGTAAACAACTGTCAGGTAGTACTCTAATTGCAGAATTATTCATGGATGGATACAAGACAAAAGGTAAAGGAAAATATTACGGAAGAAAGTTTAATCTTTAAAAAACACAATAGAAAAACTCAATAGATCCAGTACTTCAATCTCAAAAGCATCATTAATAACGCAAAAGTACAAAAATTCGCCAAGGAATGAGGAATCCTTAAGTACTAAGTAAATCAGAAACGTGCCACCCAAAAGTAAGTGCTTCTAAAGCACTTTCGGAAGTAACAAATGCTTTAGGGGAAATAATTTTAGCAGACATTGCACGCAATGTTCTACATCAAGCTGTTTATCATGAACGAAAACCGGTAGAAAATGATAAAAGTAAGGTTAATGGGTAAAAGCTTCCAGCGTATGATAACGCTAATAAAAACCTTACCTCTGACTATTTGGAAATTCTGATATTCACGGAAGAGAGAAAATTTTGCCTTTAAAAGTTGCATGGATGGGTAATAGTGTGGCATAAGAAGAATATAAAGCTGGATGAGCGGAAATGTGGAGAAGGTTTGAGGGCATTTGATGGAGGGCGTTAAGGATCACAACATACACTTACATGACTATCTTGCAGTGTCACTGCGTAAAAATGTTGTAGACATGGGTCTATCTAGCGAGTATATTTTTACACAAAATAGAACCAAAACTTATAGCTCTAGACTTACGGTTTCGGACAACAAAATGAAGCAAATACCATCACAATCACTAGATATTTATCGTATTGAGAATTTGTGACTTATTTTAAACGACACAATTCGTATTTCAAATTCTTCTTGGGGAGAAACGAGACTTTAGATTTTCTTTTAAAATATTGTGTTGTATAATAGTGCTTAAAATTAAATAATGATACAGTTGATGCTGTTCATTTATTTTCTGACAAATTTAATTGCCCAAAAATATGAATTACAGCCTTTCTGAAGTCACTGTATAAGGTTAAAGGGAAATTATGAACACACACTCAGTTTATTTTAAATATGACCGAAAACTAATTTATATTTTGTTTCGAGAAGAAAAAAATATAAGCTCCAAGGAAATTATTTTTATTTTACATTGTGTTTATCTATGCACTTTATAAGCTAAAAAAATTGCATTAGTGTACATAATTTTTTATTTAAGTATTATAGAACAACTTGGTATTCACGATACATTGGTAAAATTGTGTGTTTAGCTTGTGAGTGTTATGTATATCGCCCATCCCCCCCCCAAATCACGAATATTTAAAAAGTAATGCAATTATACGACTTATAATTATATTCCGAACGATACTTATAGTCATTTTCTGTGTTCAGGGTGAACTGATGGTTACCCCACTCTACTTGTTTTATAAGGACAAGCTCTGCTATGTCTAACAATGACAAAGTCTCATTTGCACAGTATTTACAAGGTCAACTTTCACATTTATGCCAGTAAATATTGGGTTCTGTGCAGTCAGGCTTCACCAATGGAATTTAGTGAGATTGCATTAGTAGATGGCAAGTAAGAAATCAACTAAGGAACATTAATAAGTAAGCCACACATTACCAGAAATATTCATCTCTGTGCAACGAACTCTTAGATATAATTAACTAAGAGGGGCATAATCTAAGTAATTTCGGTCCTGGTGATCTAGTACTAACCATACTTACTTCGTAGAACCAAAAGATCGCAGGTTCAATCCTGGCCAGAATCGATGGATTTTTTCGGGCGTAAAAATCCAAAGTGTGGCTTCCTTCGGAAGGGAAGTAAAGCCATGGGTTCCATGTCGTAGATTTACAGCATGTAAAAGAACCTCAAGCCTGATGAACTGAGATGTTAAAGAGCATTCGTAAATAAATGAAAGAGCGTTTTGTTTTCCAAAGTATTTTTCAGCTCTTGTTATTCGCCGGTGCATCCGCTGAAACCAATTCTGAAAATATGCACAACACGTAGGCATATGTGAAGAGAAATAAGTCTCTTGTGTCAATTGAGACGGTTTCACAAATGTTTTCGCGAGATACATTGCCTTTGTAAGCAGAGGCATTGTTGCTCTAAACCAAAGTGTTGTGTAGTTGTGTTTTTGGTCATCTCTTCTTTCCATTAGTATACATTTCTATATACCATTTTGCAGTAGCTATTCTCTCCCTTTCCTATCATTTTGCAATAGCTATTCTCTCCCTTTCCGGCACAAGTGATCACATAAGAGCTTGTTGACAAGACAGACACACTAAGAATCAACACTATTTGGAAAGTTGCTTGTCTGGAAAGAACCAAACCGCTGGGTTTCGAGATCTAATTCGTAAAAACAGCCTCGATAATTGAAACTCATCGAGTCTGCATTATTAAATCTAATCAAATATATCAGTAACATACAATAGCGTGCAAAACTGCACATTGTGCAATGAAAATACTACTAGTCTCAAGTTACAGACTGCGGGCTGTTATAAATTCAAGTTTATATCACTTATATTAACTTGCAATTATGGTGTAGTTAAAAATTGTATTTCTTCTGTTTCTAAAATAGTATTCATTTGCGTGAGTTTACTTATTTATATTAATAACATATACTGCAGACACATAGTTCAGAATAGATATTTTGTCTTTATCAAAGTTATTGATATTGGGCATCTTAATATTAGTTTATGCAGGCTGAATCATGGCAGAATTTATTTTTATCTTCTTTAAATTTATAACTAAAGGATAAATGCCCGGATTGTCTAGAAATTTCAATATTCAGATATATAATTGTCACATAAGTAATCACAAAATGTAATTCGTTTGTCAGATGTCATGCGAAACAGTCGCCTATCAAAATTTCAAGTATGCTTAGTCCACAAACACGTCTACAAAAACACTCCGATTTCCAAAGACCTACTCCTGAATTCAGCTGATAAACCCCTAATTCTGTGTTTTTCGCCATAATACCTGTCCTAAAGCCAGTCATTGCAGCATAAGGAAATATTTGTACGCAATTTTAGTCAGATGGATCACCGTTCAAATTTAATTTAAAGCTTTCACTTTTATCACTCAAAGTGATAAAGCAGTTCTATGTGTAGCGCATTATTTGTCTTTTAATAAATACCATCGGCATGTAACAGCCTGGGTAAACAATTGCAAAAAATATTTCACACAACATCTGAAAGATCCATCAATACGCAATGTTCTCGTCGGTTTCATTAGCAAACACTGTTACGCATTTTAAGTTTTAACTCCCTTAGGATTTAAACACTATGTACTTACTTCATCAATGCTCTTTGGATGAACATTACCGAATGTACTTTCGAACTCTGCAGATTCTGTATAATTGTTGTTAATGACTGTTTTAGTAGGGTTTACCTCATTATGTAAACTTTTCCATGGTATTTTTCTCGGTCCAAGACATCGAAATGGTTTATTTATGGTTATGTTCATTATTTATCTCAAGCACTATTGCAGTATTTAAATCAGTTTCAATGAAGCGTTTACATGTTTTATTGCACGTTATCTATATGCTCTGTCTTCTGAAAACTAAATTTAAAACCATTGTATAAAATTAGTTCCTTCCCCTGCTCACTTAATCATTTTCGTTATCTCAGTCATAGTTGTAACTTGACCAATACAGCCCAGTTGTAGCACGTAAAGGGGAAAGATTCCTGAGTGCATTTGTCAAACGCTCAAGTGACTCATTTATCCCAATTGATAGTCATGCAAAACCATTGTACGAAAACGTTCCCTCCCCTGCTTTACTTTTATTGGTTTCGAATACTCAGGCAGTTTCAACAGCCAACTCATTGCTGACTGACGAATTAATGGCATGTAGTACTGAGTTTTAAAGTGGTATATCGGTTTATGGCTTGCCTCAAAACTTATCTGTTTCCCTCTTAAAACTCCCGAGAAAGTTCATCATGTGTACGCAGCAGACACTGGTTGTCAAGCAATAACAGAGCTTGCATTGAAACACAACAAACATGCTGCAGTTACGGCAACCTGATACGGCTGTCGCTAGCCGCAGAATGTACATTTAGTACGTGATCTTTCAAGGACACTCTCCATCGCATTATACAACGCATTCATCTATCGACTTCCATTTGTAGGTCGAGAGAAACCTCTGAGTTTTATTGTTCCCCTTAAAGGAGTGCTGGCGCTGCCACTACCTACACACTTTCATCAGTTCAGAATAATGCAAATTATTTTCAGTTTCAGTGCAGGTGCACAGTAGATAAAACCAAAAGTCTGCATTATTAGAGTGTTCTCCAGTCTCTAGCATAATTGCACTGTTTCACATGTGCATGATTTCCAATGCTTTTAGTGCTTTTATCAAAAGTTCAACCATGTAGCGATTGCCTGGATTGATTTGTACTTCTTTTATAGAAATAATATAAAGGGCGTTTAGTAAGTGTTACCCAATTTACTTTTCTCCGTCAGCTTATCTGGGAAAAAAAATTCAATTGAATTTCTTTTGTGGCAAATGAAACCATCACCAATATTCAGAGACATTTAAGCAACAAGGTAAACACAGTCTCAGCGATTATCCGCATTCCAGGGGGCCGAGCCTTGGTGATAAAAATTCCTCTGTTCAACTTAATATCTCTATCGGCAGTGACAACACAATAATTCACTAGTTCCAACATTTGTGTTAAATGATTCAAAGTTAACACTGGGATCGACATTTTCTTGCTATGCACATCACATTAAGTCTCTTGCCAATATGTTGTATGACTTGAGTTTTATGCAACTATGCGCAGTAGCTTTGTAATTTACGGAGAAAGAAATCGAAAATACTTCAGGATAGAAAGTAGAGCTGCAGAAAAAGATCCGTTATATGTTTAAGAAACTCTTCCGTGAGTGTTGGAAAACCGGAGACCCTAGGCTACAACAGAAGTGCGGGCTTTTCAGAAACTGGAGTTTCACATTTTTGGAATAATGTGAGGGAATGAAAAAGTACAAGGTTTTCCCGTCATGCGTCTTTAATATGAACGAGAAAGGAATTGCAATAGTTCAAGGTTAATAAATTCCTGCAACTAGAGGCCATAAACGAGGAAAAAACGTGAGGCTATGTGTTGCATAAATACCGTGCCTGTCTTATTACACTCGCGTTTATTTTTATCCAAAAAGGATGTATCCTTTTCTACAGATTGATGTACCACCTTCTGTCTTATAAGAATGCTCCGAAACAGAGCAGATACATGAATACTTACTGCGTTTTTTTTTTAATTTGTTTAATTTACGGACGCTCTTGAACATCTCAGGTCATCAGCGTCCTATTCAATTCAGGGCGTGAAACGACCGACAAATTGTGCTCAGAGGTCACTACTTTCAGGCTTGAGGTTCTTTTTCGTGCCGTAAATGTACGACACGGGACCTACGGATTTACTTGCCTTCCGAAGGAAGCCATACTTACGATTTTTACGCTCGAAAAAATCCATCGATCCTGGCCGGATTTGAACCCGCGATCTTGGGTTTAGAAGGAAAGTATGGTCACCACTACACCACCAGGACTGACACTTATTGCATAATAGCTTACATTCTAAGGCAGTGTGTAGTGATATAAAATTAAAAAAAAATGTTCTATTATTGAATCTAATATGAGAATTTTTGCACATTACTTTTAATGGTCACAATTTCCCTACTTTCACCTACCATTAGAAAAAAACAAGACGTGTAAACTGGAAATCTCCACGCTTGTGTTAATGATTTGAAAAGGCGCATTTCATATATCTGATGTCATCTAAAGCCTTTACTTTAGAATTAGTAGAAAGTTAAATGTAATAACTGCATACTTAATTATCATGTATTTGTGTAATTTTCCAATTCCATTTGTGCTTTTTGACAGGCAAAGAAAGCATCAAATGTTTGTGTTTCTGTATAATGTTATTGTGAATTACGTTTGACTTCTCATGTATGGTCTCATTTAGTCATTACATATTTTAAGACATACACAATAAAAAATAAAAGGTACTAACCCCCCCCCCCAGTAAATACCGACAATTGCCTAGAATAGCGTATTGAAATATAGAAACAGTGGTTAAAACAATGAGAACGTTTGGAAATTGAGCCAAAGATTCCCATTCCCATTAATTAAAGTTTGCGAATACATGAAAATCTACAATCTGGCATCGCTTGATTCTGTAATTATACATGGAGAACCAGCCCGGAGTCCTTGACCTGTGAAAGATGCACCTTTATACTTCAGAAATTGAGTCAAAAGTTTAATCATTGCAATAAACATTTTCTACCCCATTAGCGGTATCTTTTTCTTGGAATCAATGAATTATCCACATTTCTTATTGCTTCTCGAGATTTCCAGCTCTATAAGATCGAAACCTCTGCTTTCTGCTGCTAACGTTCGCACTTCTAATACTCAGAATTTGAAATGAGACTGGAAGCACGGTGTTCATTGAGTTATATAGGGGTTGGAGAAGGCATTAAAGCCTCCCTAAGGGAACGCTTTTACTTTGGATCCCACTTTATCCTCTGGGGATGCTGGCCCGTGAAATCATTTGGTGCCGCTGTATAAATTAACTCAGCTTTACTTCTCCGCACAATTCTTCGGTGAGTTCCGTTTCAGTGATTTATTAAACTCTCACAGATATAGAACATTAGTTGCTGCTAAAGCAATATACAATACAAACAGGCCATATTTCTGCATCTTTCAAAGTTATATCACTCACTAAAGTTGTACGTATTAATTGGCATTATGGTAACATTATTTTTTAATAATTCACTTATTAAATGTGCTTTGCAGCTACTACAGTCCAATCTATACAATCGATCATAGGAATCAGCGGAAATTGACATACACAGGAAGGCATTGAGTGTATTACTTTCATACGATTAGATTTAAGGACCCTCATTTGTTCCTTTTTTTCTGGGACAGTCCCATTTTTATCTCCCTATCCTTTTTATCTCCCTATGTCTCTGTGTCCCGACTTTTTTTTTTTACAATTGTTCTACTTTTTTTTTAAGAATCCTTCCTAAAAGAGTTAAATATTTTAAATTGTGTAATGATCCTGGTGGCTAATCCTTGAAGCTTTGTTTCTACTACAATGTTGTGAATACTCTTGATGGTTGATTAACTGTTCATTTTAAAAAGTAAAATAAAAATCGGATATGCCTGGTAATGTTTTTAAGTACACTGAGAACGAATGAGAAAAACAGACTTAAAATTGAGACAGTGAAAGCTTTAACAATTGTAAAAAACGCATTTTATGGATTTTTCTTGCACTCAGTTCCTCGTGCAAATATCAAAAGAACGTTTTTTTCTTGAACGGATTCATAAATTCACTGACGAATAAACGTGGCACTTACTTGATGTATTTTGAAGTTACATTTTTATTAGATTTTTCTTGAGGTATATGAAATGTGGTATATTTGGTTCTTTTGTCTCACTTTTAGCCTGTCCCATTTTTTATAAAATGTCCGAGATTTTTAAATAAAAAAGTTTAAAATAGCTGTTTTTTTTTCAAAAAACATTATGGGACTCCTGATTCTGCAGTATGAACATATTCCCTTCATTATCATTTCCACTGGGACAACGTAGCTGCGCTCTATAGGCATCCCGGCCTCAGAAAGTCGTTACAACACCGCCATCCTAGGGAGAACGCCCACAAGTTCATGAGAACAAGGAACTGCATTGAAAAAAAAAAAAAAAAGGAATAAGCCACAATATATTCCGTTTAATCTTTTCTCGAAATGCCTGCAGTTAGGGAAACAGATGTTAAACTTTCACAGAAATTAAAAAAATACTCATTGTCTGTAAATATTTGCAATAAGATTCAAAATATACCATATTTTTCTCAAAATGTCTGAAATTATTAATACTGAATAGCCTGGAATGTGAAAATCTGGTAATAACTTATTAAAATAGTATTTATATAACTTAATTTGCATTAATAATATTCTATTCTGTTCTATTGTACTGAAGACAGTAGAAGGACGCTATGGCATGTAACACTCATGTATAGGTCTGGACACAGGAGGCAGGGGAATGGTTGATTAATTATTTGAATTTGTTATTTACGTTTGATTGATAATTAATTGGGAATAAATTATTTACTGGAGATTGGTGAAGTAATGCAGGCCGCTAGTACTTGGCCGGCTGCTGCGTTGTCTTCCCTTCACAGATGATTCTTGTCTAGTTTGTAACTCGTATGTGTCTAGTCCTAGTTACAAGTAGGTAGATGTGTTGGAATTTTCTGGTATTTATACTAAGGGGAAAAAGGAAGAACTAGATAGCTGTAATGATAGAAGAACCTTTGTGAATTAAATTCTAATAACAATTTATTCTGTTTGATTCTCCCCTGATTACGTGCCTCACCGTATGTTACTGAGATGAACGTTGAACTGGTACTTCAATTTTATCTGTGCCACTGAATTGTTCACATTATTAATATCTTGCAACTGGTTCGTCACTTGTATTCGCAAGATTTAATCTCAATCGGGAGCTCGTACATTTGGTTTTCTACCCTCGTGTGCTTTATATATAATATATTCTCATAGATATCATTTCCTATTCACCAAAGTTTACATTAACATTTCAACTTATCATTAATACTCACTGAAAAGTATTACTATCCACGCGGCACTTTGCTCAGGTTCGAAACTTATACTTAACAATAACGCATCCTGCCGTCTCGGAATTAGCTGAAACTTCATAATTGCCACTTTATACTACTTTCAAATTCTATCAGTTGAGACGCTGTCGTAATCTTTCAAATTTTCACAGTTGAAGTTTATAGAACTTTTCCTCAAATCTCGTATTTCTATTGGTTGCTGGGATCTACAGACAGTCTTTCTGATTTGCTCTTACACTGAATTTTACTTAAAGATCTGTCTATTCGCCTGATTTTTAAAAAAAACCCGACGGTTTATTTTCTCTTTAAAATGTTACGAGTTTTCTATGCCCACGCTTGACTTTGCTTTCCCCACGCGACAGTTTCTTTACCCTTTCCTTTTAAACTACCAAACAAAAGTAGATCTTCTGACTTGCATACAAAAGAATAACCTTGAAGCAACTCTCCTGTCCTTTGTTAAAATCTTTCCTCAGGACGTAACGATATATGGTGCACTTGTACAATTGCAGTTAACTAAGAATACAGAATAATATATGTTTTCATACTCTTTTTGATTATTTATACATAACATACTTAATATGAATATACTTCTGTTAGTGGGCATTTAGAAAATGTTATTAGAAACCTTTAATCTGATGTACAATATGGTAAATACGATAAGCATAATTAACTGTATAATACATGACATTAATAAATCTGATACTACAAGTTATTATGGGACGAAGTCAACACTTGCAGTTTCAGACGGAAGGTTGAACACAGTATATATGAATTGCAATAAAATTAAACTATAGTCTAATTTAACGATTTTCCATTCTAAAAATCGTAATAGAACTAGGGGGGAAACATTCAAACGTAGTAATGAATTTCTCCAACTCGAAGAATTCGGATGAAATGAGTACGGTAGATGACAATCTAGCTAAAAATAAAAGACTCTATTATTAAATTTGTATGGGTCACAAGTCATATGAGTATTCAAAGTAATAATGCAATTGCCTTTCTCTCCACAGAGAGAAAAATGCACATAACAGTGACGTTTTAATTTAACCAACTAATAATATGGCTTTTTGATTTGAAAATATCAACATTAGAATTTTAAGGTATCAGTAATTACTAGGCTCAGATTAATGTGTCTAGAACTCCTACATATTGAATAAACTGATCCAAAATGTTGTACTCAAAGTAGTTGCGGTAACATTGATCGTGTTTTGTTCGAATGTTCAAATTGCAATGTATTATGCAACATTCTAAACTGTATTGGGGTGGTGTTTTTCGCTGTGTAAAAGTTATTATAGTTAAAAGTTATTACTTTGAGATGAACAGAAGACAGAAGCTGTACAGTAATATATTCTTCATAATCTATGACCGTTTGTCAACGTGTGGCAGTTTTTCGATTCCACGTCTGAAAATATCTGCTGGTTTAGAGATAAAGGTGTCGTCAAGTCAAATTTGAAGTGAGTTTCGTCATAAAAGGGGGTTCATCGAAGATTTTTCAATAAAGAGCGGAAAAGGTGGAAGTCCGAGAGCGCAAATTTAAGGTAATAAGGGGCTGTGAAATAACGGATTATTGCTTTTGCCTTATTAGAGGAGTACGAACAAGCTTTGTCGTATTGAAGCAGCACTTGATGGAGGGATTTTAGTAGTTTTTTTGAATTGTAAGCAATGTCAGCTATTACGTTTACATTTCTGGGAAACAGTTCGTAGTGTATTACATCTTAAAGGTGTAACACTGTAGCTTTTATACGGGGAATTGTTTGCTTTCTTTGATGTTAACATAGAGGCATCATTTATCTTCACCAGTAACAATCCTAAAAGGGAATAATCAACCAATGACGAGCAAAGAAAGAAACACAAAGGGCCACCAGATTCTGTTCATCTCTTTCAAGCGTGCGTTATCTAAATCCAATTTTTTAACTTTGCACATGGTGTGCAAATGTCTCACGATGGTTGGTTGGTCACAGCTAATCGAATTTGTCAATTCTCGAGTAGACTGACGTGGGTCATCGTGAATTAAAGTGTTTAAATGACCTTTATCAAAGCCCAATAGTCTTCCTGAACGTGCAGAATAACTCGTGCCAAAGTAACGCTCTTTGAATGATAAAAACCATTTTCTTACTGAGCTTTTCCCAGATGCCATTCTCCTCATGCCCGGCTCAAATGTGTCGAGCCGCCTATGCTGCTGCTTCTTATTTCAAACAGTGGAACATATAAGAAAGAAGTGTTAGTTTTTGTCCATTTAACTCTTCATCTTATTTAGTTCATAAATAACACTTACTGTCACCAAATCATCAAAATTCAAAAGTATTCACAAGCATGTCGTAATATTAACAATAAAAGATAAACATATCTAGTTGCTAAAGATTGATAAATTAAGCAATGAGTATTGCATAAAGAAATAACAGTTACCTTTAGGCAATTTAAATAGCAACAGAAATACTGTAGCACTGAACGCACTACTTTTCCACAAACAGAAGTTAACGATGAAGAAGTTGCTTTGTTTTTATGGTTTGAAGCAACTGCAAAAAGATTAGACAGAAGTGATCACAAGTGAACTTCTAGGACTGTAGCTCAGAAGAAATATTTTCCATTCTACAAAACTACTTTTGTATTAGTAAATAACTATATACACATACACAAAACTGTAAGGTGCTTTATCACACAAATAAAATGGAAAAAAAAAAAATGCTGACTAAATGTTTCTCCCAGTTGTTTTTGACGACAAAACTCTCCCCCAAGGTATATCACATGTTGCCTGCTACTTAAATAACGTTCATGTCGAATATTTAGCTGTCAAATGCCGGATAATGTTGACTCAAAAGTTATGTTTCTAGTTCACCCGCGAGTCAGCAGATATTACCAAGTACCTTTGCTCATGCTAGATATTTATTATAAATAGAAAGGTTAAGATGGGTTCATTTTATCACAACCTCAGAATAACTCTCCCGTCCTATCCTCACAAGACCAATGTCAGGTAGCTTATGCGTTACGCACTATGGCTAATTTCGTCATTATTAGCTTACTCCCTTCAATTCTTCCAAGACAGCTGACAAGACGTTAAATTTCCACAAG